>JAJOOH010010499.1:0-11406 GCA_029582605.1 Solanum gracilifrons | reverse complement strand
AAGAAAGGCAGACAATTATGCTCAAGATGCTTTATGTGTGATCAAGATGCAGAAGTTAATAGTCACTTATTCCTTCATTGCAAAGTAGCTACAAGCTTGTGGAACATGTTTCTTGGTCTTCTTGGTGTATGCTGGGCAATTCCAAAGTCCACTAAGGATTTGCTCTACAGCTGGAAGGAGATAGGAAGAAGGGAGTCAAATGAAGATTGGTGGGAGTTAATCCCAGCCTGCATCTGGTGGTCCCTATGGAAAGAAAGGAACGGAAGATGCTTTGTGGATAAGAGAAACAACATCCAGAAAATTAGAATGAATTGTCTTAGTCTTTTGTACTTTTGGTGTAAACAAGATATGATGGGGGATATAGAACTTTTTGATGACTTCATAGGTAATTTGTAATCTCCCATAGGGTAGTTTGATATGCTCTGATGAGATTGTAAGTGACCTACGCTCATCATTTATTTGATGATGAGCCTTTTGTGAATACACAGTTACCTTTATCTCAAAAAAAATGATGTACCATATCTTTTCTCTGTTTTCCAACTATGGTCTACTAGATGTAGTCCAAAAATCTGTTGTACTGACCCCGGCATCTCCACTCTAGAGACTTCCCTGCCTCTTAGCTGGACCCCTGATGACTGCTCTCTACCTTCTCTTTCTTTCTCAATAACACAGAACCAGCCTTTCATTTAGGGCATGACTCATGATGTTCCCTTTCCATCTCCATAAGGGTCTTAGCCACTAACGAATATCACTTGATCGATTGCATATCCACGGGTGCTCCTTTTTTTCCAATAGGGAATCTCCCTCACACTGATCTTCTATTTCAAATGAGATATTTAGAGTGACTCATCTGAACATCATGTTTTTCATGTCATGCTGCAGCTATTTAACTGTTTTTCTTTTAATCAGTCATTGCTAGAACAAGGAACATGTTCAGATATAGCTGAGCGTATGCAAGACTATCAAGTGATCGCAATGGTGATATTACTGGGGTGTGTAGGTTACTCACCTGGTACTTATATTCTTCACTACCCTATTGTCATTCCTTTTCTGGTTCCTAGTGTTATTTTTATTTTTTAAGCCAGCATTCATCTGTTTTGGAAAAAAGAAAGATCAACTTTTGTTACTTGTTTGCAGGCCAAAGTTGAAGCATGTTCAAAACCAAATCCAGGAAGATGTAAAGAAAATAATGTCTCAGAGTTTACACATGCCTACAATTGGTTCAAGACAATCCACTAGTAGACATAATGATCATCACTTGGCCAAACCAAGTTTTCTTGCTTCCTGCAGCATATTTGGTCCAAAGGTAACATACATCAACACCTACTCCATCTCTCTAGTTGTCTTATATGTGAATGACCTGTGAATTTCAGGTCTATTTGTTTGAGCTTATCAATTAGGTCTTTGTGCAAATAAGGCCATTCATTTTCTTGATATACCTTACCTATAAATTTGACGGTGTTATCTATTCAATCTACTTATTGCTTTAACTACCAAGTCAACCCCAAAATATTTTACTTGGGTTGTGCATGTGTTGCTTTCATCCTCATTAGATTTATTTTGTACTAGTTTTCTTTTTTTCTTTGTTTTCTTCACTTATTGGCCCCTCTCCATGTTGGTCTTCCAAGACTTCAAAAATATTTGACACATAATCCTTTAATTGCTACTCTCTCCGTTTCACTTTGTTCGACACATCTACAATTTCTAGAGGTGACCACATTTTTCTTAAATATTTTTTCAATATATTTTGAATTTATCAGTTATTTTGACATATAGTACTTCTTTGTTGCCAAATATGCAAACTTTATTTCCAAAAACTTGAAGAATATCTGGATTCACACCAAAAATTAAGTACTTTGTACTTCGAACCATGCCAAACAAAGTGGAATGGAGGGAGTTCTCCACTTGCAATCTTGTTGTTCTGGGCTGTATACTGTTCTAGTCACAGAAATACAATGTCAGAACTAGTACCATCACCAAACTTCTATCTCTGTTAGACATTCTGTTTTGAACTTCTTTTCTACTGCATTTTATTTCTTTTCATAACATGGAATTTGATGAAAGTATTGTTTACTACCGTTAAGAAATTAAAAAAAATCGGCATATAATACATCTAAAGATGCTCTTCTCATGCTGTTAATTTTTGTTGAAAAGAAAAACTGTTAACCATTTTGAAGTGCAAACCAGAATTCACTTCCATGTTATGCTTCATAAGAGATATATCCTTGCAGGGAATTGGAGTTGTTACTCGAATAGCTGCCATGACAACTGAATCAGTGTACAATTTTCTGCAACATCAGTTGTCCAGTATGGAGCCACTACTTGGTGTCAAGCCATATTCTTACGCAAGTTAATAAACATTTTCTTGTTCACTTTGATTGACATGTAAGTAAGATCCTTTCCATTTGGCCAATCCCCATTTGACCATTTTGTTTGTAATCCTTGTATCTAGAGAAATTTGATTCTTTTTTTTTTCGATTGGAGAAAGTTGAATTGGTGTATAGTTCTGCATCTGAATTGACAACCAGCATCACTGTTCATGTCATGTTTTTTGGTTTATGTGAAGATAAAGGTGGTATAGGATGCACGAAAAGAACCGAGATCTTATTCTTGAAAATACATATGTTCAATTGCCATTCTGTTAGCCATTTGCATAATAGGCTAGTATGGAAATTATGGAAGATCTTCTTTTACTATGAGTGTATTTTCACTAACATGACCATCCTAGTTGCAGGTATGCGGGGATGGATCCCTAGCTTTTACAATGAGGAGGAAAGTTCTCACTGTAAACTGTCTCTGGCTAGGTATGCACGAATGGATCAGTAACTTTTGAACATGGGACAACCATTTAGGTGCTTACCGTTCATCGAGATGGAGAATAACTGTGCCAGATCAAGAATCTTAAAATGGTGTCATATCCAACAGGTTGTAGCATTCAAGCTGAACTGAAAAGTCCTATTTGGAGCAGCATGTATCCTATCTTGAGGAATCCTCTTTTGTTGGGCTTATGGCTTTTTTTTTTTGGTGGCTTAAAAACACTTTTTTATTTTACTCAAACACTACAAAAATGCTTTAAAGCCAATTCAAATAGATTCATAATAAACTTAGTTGGTTAGTTACCAAACTTTCTCCATTATTTCACCTTCCCTACTCCCAATTTAAAAAAAATGAAAAAGGACAAATATACCCCCGAATTATCGTAAATGATATGTAGATACCCTCCGTCATACTTTAGGGATATTGATGCCTCTATTGTCTAAAAATTGGAGGGTATATACCCTTTATACTAATGGACATACATGTGTCATAATCTTATCCACAGATATGATATTTATTAAATATCGGATCGGCGGATAAGATTGCACCACGTGTTTCTATTTAGTCTTCCGTTAGAATGAAGGGTATATATGCTTTAGTTTTTGGATGGCATGGGCACCAATGTCCTAAAAGTATGGCAGAGGGTATTTGCATACAATTTAAGTCATCTACTCCAAATCCATGTTTCCCCATTCCTATTTTCAATCTCTCTCTATTTTCACTCCCATAGGATTTTCCCATTCCTATTTTCACTCCTTCAATCTCTGCCTATTTTCACTCTCATAATCTAATCAGTTATATCCTTCAACACAATTTGAATTTTAAAATCTCTCTCTCCAGTCAATCAAATTCAACTCACTGAATAGGTAGTTTTTGTCTTCACCATTTTGCAATTTGTCATTTTTATTCTTTTTTATTTTTCATCATCAATCTCCTGCTACATATGGATGGTGCTCCTTCTTTTAGTATGAGATTAACCAGTTAAACTCATTTAATGTTAATCGAATTTATGATTCTAATGATGATAATTAGGCTGAAAACAGATCTAAATGTCAGCATGATCCATTACCAATGATGAATCAAAATAATGAGAAAGCGAAGTTGAAGAAGGATGTACCTCCATCTTCTAAAGTGAATGTGGAAAAAAATCCCAAAAAAGGCTAGAAAAGTTGCATCTGCAATTTCTTGACCGACGCTACCCAGGATAAGTATTTTCCATCTATTTACGTTACTTTGATATTTGATATTGCCTTTTGTTAGTTGTTTCAAAAATCTATACATTATTGATAAAGTGATATTCTCATATTGCTCAATATGTATCATGATTTAAATATACTATGTTGATACATAAAACCCTAATCTTGCTCTCTATTTGAACAGTTGTTATAAATGTATCAAGTTATAAAGCTCATCGTGTACAATGAGCTGTAATATGCAAAATGGTGTATCATATACAACATAGTTTGTACTTGATACATAAAAATTACATAATGAGTACATGAAGTTATAATTAATATCATATACAAAATTTTGAGACATTTACAGTTTATCAAGTTGTAATGAGTATCATATACATTTTTTTTCACTATGTATCATGTACATAGATAAGATACTTTATAGTTGCAATTATGTATTATATACTTAAATTTTGATGTTCACATTTTAGTTTAAATGGTGTATTTTTTTCAGCATGTATTATGTGGATAATTTTTTATTATTTTTAATTGATGATCATTGTTTTGGAATTGTAGTCTATGAAATACGTCATTAAATAGATCCTAGCCCACTCATTAGGGTTTGGCTCTACGTACAACATGACTTTTTTTAGAGAATTTGAATTGACCATAGGGGTTGAAGGTATCGTCTTATTCTCAATATCTCGAAATGTAACTATCAAGGACAAATAACAAAGTGTTTATCCACCCATTCATTTTTTTCTCAACTTGGTGATACACATATCCATCGACGATTTATTAATGATTGAAGATGGGAGGTATCAACAATTTCTTTGGGGACAACTTGCATCTTCCAAGTGTATGAAAACACTGAGGTGGAAGTTCACGTTTTAAAAACAGATGTATCAGTTTCCCGACATGCCATATACACTAAATGTTTGGATTTATGAATATACTTCTGAAGTAAATGAAGAGATTGGTGTTAAAGAAGGAAATTGTATCCCTAGGATATACAAGTAGTATCTAAACAAACAACGCATACTAGTAGTATCATTGATCGATCCAAATCCACCACATAACATCATGTAAATAACTAAAGAAATATTAAACTTGGAGATACTCCCTCTGCGCCCAACAATAGTTGTCCACTATTGATTTGGCACACCCCATAAGAAATTAAAAAATAGAAGGGTCATTTTACTATATCACCCTTTGAATATAATAAATACAATGTCTTGAAAAATGTAATAGAGAAATGACTACAATTAATAATAAGGGTAAATTAGGAACTAAGTGTAAAATTATCCATGGATTTAATAAAGTGGACAAGTATTGTTGGACATCTATTTTTAATATAATGGACAAATATTATTGGACGAAGGGAGTAACATTAAGACCTCGATCCACTCAGTCACCACTCTTACTACATGTAACATTATCCTGAAACTCATACGCCCTACCTCAAGTCACTCCACCTCATTCCGTTGTTAACTCCACCATCTAGGTCATTTCTCCCTCATATCAGATCATAACCTAACCCTTCTATCACAGAGAGATTTCCCGAATACAAGACCACTATTAATTTTGTGAACCAGTCTACTACTATCCCTCAAGCTCTCATGTCAACACCCTAACCATTGACCAATTTAGTAAAACACTGGCAAGATTTTACTAAACCACCTTGGCTCAAATACTCCTTACATATATATACCAAACCACCCAGACTGACAACACAATGTAAGTTAGTGAGTAAACCCAACTCCCAGTTACCACCCGGACTTAACCTTCACAAAAAACATTATCAACGACGCCACCATAAGCCGCACCTGATTCATCGTACCTTTCAAGTACCCCGGACCATCAAGGATTCCTAGGACATCGCTTATAATATTTAATATGCAATTTTGATATATACAAGAATCATCTCTGCATCTACTCATGGACTAACATGTAACAATCACATTACGAAGAAGTAAACTTGATTCACTCAGGGAATCCATACACAACGGTTAAAGTACCAGACATGGAATCCGAACCAATCGTTAGTAATTTGTATTGGCGTGATACCCAAGCCAATCATATATAGATATTCCGTATTAGACGTGGTACTCCGTACCCGAGCCAATCAACAATATGTACCAGACGTGGTACTTGAGATAATTAAAAAATATTTTGTACCAAGCATGATACCTGAGCCAACTGTTAGTCACACAAACACAATGACAATCACCAAAAAAAAAAAAATACAAATACACTTGAAAAATACAAGTAACCAAAACACCTTCATCATAAGATTATCAACAATTCATCATTTCACATTCAATCCTTATGTTTTTCCATACATGCATTACCAGTTTGACTATAGAGACACTTAACATGCATACATACATCAATTTTTTTTAAAAAAACAACCATCTCTCCCACTCACCGACGCCTCTTTTTGGATAGTTTCCATCTTGAAACTCGATTACCCAAAACCCACCTTCCCTCATGATAACACCTAGAAATCAACACGAAGTCAAACTTTCAACCTAATCAGGCTCATTATCAACGTATGTCATGACTAACTCCATATTCAACCATGCAGACTTCGTGTCTGAAAGCCTATACATGCAATCTCCGACTATTTACAAGATATAATGTAAGTAAAGATAGGTCTACTACTGAGTTAAGAACCTAGTCTACCTGAACACCACGCAACTGCTGAAGAACTTTGAACACGAGTTTCTGACCTCCGTAAATCCTAACGGATGTAGATTGAAAATTCATGGATTTAACCCACCTTGCGCTAGAATTCCTCCCCCTATCCCCAAGCTTGGAGCAACGTTTGGAGTTGTTTGGAATAGCGCTCACCTAATTTTTACCACCGAAGAGAAGGAGGAGATTAAAAGAATTCACATTTTCTGAACATCTGGCCCGCTTGTTCCACTATATAGCGATTGACTTGCTGCCGTAGCGGCATCACCATAGTGAGAGTATTCTCGCTATGGCGGAGTGACTTCAGGCCGGATCAAATTTCAGTTTAGAGATTTTTGTCGTGTCATTCCCTTTTTTAGATTGACAACGTATTTTAAAACTTTTTGAGATTAAAACTTTTTGAGATTTTGCATAAGGTGCCTTTTGAATAACGACGGATAATATATATCAGGTTTTTTCTACAAGAGTAATATCTCAAAATAGATAGTCACATAATGTCATTGGTTAATTCCATATATGAACTACTACATATTATTACAATTTATATTTTTTTTAAATTATTTGAATTTTTTTAAGTTGCGAGTTAAAGATGAAGTTGTATTTGATTTTAATATTTGCAAATAATATTTGGTTATTTAAATAAACTTTTTTCTAAAAAGTATGAAGTTTAATTTAAGTGGGGTAATTTTATATAGAGTAAATTTTAGGTTTAGCAAACATAAAAATCATATTTGTATGTTATAGCTATAGTTTGCATAATTGCGCTCCATATCAAATTTTATGTTTGATATGGAGCATTCTGTGTAAAAATCACAGGCAGCTTTGATTTGTATAAAATCACAAGCATCTGATTTGTATTATCGCAGCGATTTGTATAAATCGAGCGTCTATGTCTATGAAAATTGCGTTTGTATATGTATATGTTCTTTATGTTTGTATATTTGCATAAAATTTGAATGTATACAATTGAATCGAAATAAAACATGTGTATATCAAATCTCTCTCGCTTTATACAACACAAATTATACATAGTAATTTTTATAAAACTAGAAAGAGAGAAAAGCAAAAGAGAACTGGTAGCGGAAGATCTGTTTTTGTATAATTATAAGTATATATGACGAAAATATATGTATTTGTATTTGTATATACAGTTTTCTCTCGCTTTATACAAACAGAAACACAATTTATACATTTGTGTTTGTATAAAGTGAGAGAGGCGAGGGAGAGTGACGAGCAAGATTTCTGGGGAGAGAGGCGATGGCAAAGTGTTTGCTACGGATTAGAATTAAATGAAACAGTGGTTATAACATTTAATTTGAATTAATAGTTTGCTATTTTATTCAATTTTCGAAAAACTGAAAGTGGATAAAGTGAAAACAGATTTTGGATGTTCTGCAACTATTTGGTTGAAGTTTACTTATAATTTTCATGGTCAGAGCTAATTTTAAGTAACAACAATTCTGAATGTTTTTAAATAATTGTCAAGGTCAAATGAATCATAGTATTTGATGTTAAATTAGAAAGAGAGTATTTGAAATTAGAATTATATTTAAACATCCTTATAAAAATAAGTTGAAACTAGATTAATATTATTGAGCCCATCACTAGACTCTAGAGGAAATGGAATCTTTTTTCCTTTTACAATATCAATAGAAGAAAATAACTTTTTTAGATCTATTATATGCAAACATAAATTTTCTTATGTGTAAACATAAAAAATTATTAGAAAAAAAGACATAACACTAATTATTTTATTAAAAGGTTAGAGAATTATTTCTCCCTCCTAAGTCCCACCTAACTATCGTTAACTACTTAATAGTTAAGAGTATATTAAAGTGAGTGATAGTGTTAGCATGTGAACTGGTGTGGACACTTTACTATATATTTTATTCTGTCTTTATGATAAAGTTGACTTTTTAGAAATCAATGTTTTAAGATAGGTAAAACTCAGTATTTTATTTTATTTTTAAAACTAAACGTCAGGCATTAAGCCCTTTATTATATCTATTCCCTCTATTCCTAATTACATGTTTAATTGTTATTTTTTTACTTATCCCTTTTTATTTATTCATTTTGACAAATTAAGAGATGATTATTTTTTAACTTATTATACCCTCAATTAATTAAGAGAAAATTGTATGTAATAGCAAACTATTAATTCAAATTTAAATGCTATAAATATAGTTTGATTTAATTGTACCTCATAGCAAACTGTTGCTATTTCACCTCTCTCCTGATGAATCTCTCTCACCACTCTCGTTCTCACCCTCGCCTCTCTTTTTTTTTATACAAACGCAAGTGTATAAAGTGCGTTTGTGTTTGTATAAAGCGAGAGAAAATTGTATATATACATATATTTTCGTTCCCCTCTCTCCCCTCTTCCAGATCTCGCTCTCTCACTCACCTCTCTCACTTTATACAAAAAATGCAAATTGTCTAAAATGTGTTTGTGATTGTATAAAGCGAGAGAAAATTGTATATATACATATATTTTCGTTCCTCTCTCTCCCCTCTCCCAGATCTCGCTCGCCACTCTCCCAGATCTCGGTCTCTCACTCGCCTCTCTCACTTTATACAAAAATGCAAATGTATAAAATGCGTGAAAATTGTATATATACATATATTTTCATTCCCCTCTCTCCCCTCTCCCAGATCTCGCTCGCCAATCTCCCATATCTCGCTCACTCACTAGCCTCTTTTACTTTATACAATTGATCCTTTTGTATATGTATACCAAAGCAGATTATACAACTGCTTTCTTTTGTATATGTATAGCGAAATATACATATTTATGTTTGTTATGGAGGGCAATTAAGCAAACTTTGCTATAGCATACAAATATGAATTTTGTGTTTGCTATATGTGAAAGTTGCTCAATAATTAATTTTGAAAAAGGTAGAACTTCTTGAAAATTTTAAAATTTTAATTCATCCACTTCATAATTAATATGGGTAAAATAGTAAACTCACTATGTCAATCATTATTTTCTTAATAGGTGGATCAATTCAAAAGTAGACAAGTAATTAGACACAGAAAGAATATTTTACATAGTAATTAAGAAATCATTAATAGATTGATCAACTTTATTATTTCGTCTTTTGTTCATATTAATTAGCCTTTTAAAAAAAATATTTTTTGGATCTTCAAAATTTGTTTAAACTTCCAAATGTCATATTAATTATAGGGGCCAAATGAGAAAAAATTAATTAATGCTATCCTGATTTAGTAAGTAATCAAGTAATATGAGACAAATATTTTTAATAAGATGTCCATCTAATATGATGAATATATAAAATCATTTAACAAGATTCTTTAGTATAAAAGTAGTTTAATTTGTAAAACACAAGTGCAAATGTTTTTGAGTGTTTTAAATCTTCAATCATTTTTATTTTTGAGTTTTCAGTAATCTTACTAAAACTTATATTTTTGTTGATATATTTAAAATTTAATATATAACAAAAGATAATAATAGTGTACAACTTAAATTATTCAACACATCTCTTTATTTGACCGAATATGTAGATGCATATGAAGAAGAAAACAGAGAAAATACGCATAAGATATAAATATGAATTTGTAAGAAATGACCTCAAAAAGGAAATGTGACTTATAAGTTATAAATGAACTATTTCTTCATTTTTGAAAATTCAAATTTATCTTATTAAGAGTGACATAATTTTAATCATTCTATTTTATATCTTGAAGATATAAATAATACACATTGCTACGTATATAAATTGTGGAGTGAACACCATAGAATTATTCAATATTTAGGACTAAAGTCAAATTAATATAGTCCAAGATGATCATTCGATTCGTAAAGTGTGTTTGATCAACACTACGAGAATATGTAAGAGGTTGAAAAATTATCTCCTTTATCTACAAGGTTGGATATCAAAATCAATGACATATTCATGTATCGTAAAAGGTGATCAGTTGCACATCATTTATTGAAAAAATTATATAATATATATAGATTAAAACTACTTTTTAAATCATTGAGTATGCTAATATTGGTATATAGAGTACATAATTCTAAATTTTGAATCCTAAAATTTCTAGTTTCGTCACCGATCAAAATGATATTTATTAAAATAACATGGTAGTCCAATGATGGATCAACAGACTCTGACTATTTGGCTTGACTAAATATGAGCATGGCTTTGGGATTAGCAAATTCCAACCACTATATTGTTTTGATTTTTGACTTTAGAGTTTTGACCAAAATAGTGTTTACCTTTTCTTTGTTCATCACATTGATTTTACTTCCTCTTTTTTTTTTCCTGAAAAACAAAAGAGATTAGCTAATAATTTGGTATTCATGCAAAATTTATTAACTTTGTTGATTTAATAGATGATCAAGAACTCATCTAAATCTAATTAAATAAAAATAATCTATATGTAAATAAATAATTTTTTTTTATATATCATTCATTTAATTTTTAATAGTGATAGACAACTCCATTATTTTTTATTATATACGTGGTGGAATTGCTTTATCACAAAGCTAAAAGAAGGTTCAGTACGATCGCGACTATGAACTTTAGTTTCTAAATAGAGTAATTAAATATGGTTGACCAGTAGTAACCTTGGACTCTAAATATTCTTCTCTTTCATTTTTACTTGTCTCCATTTTAAAATATTTTTTTATTTTTTTTTATTTTTAATATATTAAAAAGTAATTATTTTCATGTTTTATTTTAATATTCATTACTTA
>JAJOOH010010498.1:0-19918 GCA_029582605.1 Solanum gracilifrons | reverse complement strand
GCAACACAATCCATGTGTTTGAGATCCAATAAGATAAAGCACGTGCCAGATGTTCCCCCTCATGTGTTGGTCTTCTTTCATGATTTGATTTCAATTAGTGCAAGTAAGGGTCCATATATCGAATGTGACATTAATTAATTATGTGTTTATACAAATTAACACTCTTTTTTAAAAAAAAAATCTAAATTTGACTATTATTTCCTTGGTTTACTTTAATTTATCCAGTGTTTTAAAATTAGAGTTTTATTTTTATTCATCACTTTTAATATTAATCATTCTTTTTTTAAGGAAATGTGCAATGTTCAAAGTAGACAAGTAAAACTGAACGAAAAAAATAAATACTTTATGTAGTTTTTTGATGATAATAATAATATTGAAAGCAAACAATAAATTTCTCTTGATTTATAAAAATGAACAAGATGAAAATTGAAAATTAGATCGTGTATTAAATTTATAGAAATAAAAAACTACCACATAAATTAAGTTGGGGGGGGAGGGGGGGGGGGTTCTAATTAACTACGTCCGATTAGTATTATCTTGCCTAATTAATTATAAGTAGTTGATTTGACTGTGGCCTGTACAAAAAAATTCAAGCAAATATTTAGGCAATGATGCTTAATTCCATAAATATTCAAATTGTTGGTTTATTGCCTAATTATCTTGTCAAAATTAGGAATCTTGTTGGGTTACTTACCTGTCAAATGCAAAAACAAGTTATGTGTTATGCTTTTCTTTTGAGTACGTGGCCGTGGATGACTGCGTACTGAGTTAGTTATCATATAATTAACTAATTAATTACGACAATAATTGTTATTTGTTCACATTATAATTGTATATTCAACGCGTCTCAATCCTAATTAGAATTATTGTTTACGTGTTATTTTATATAATCTCCATATAGAGGTTCAACTATATATTTAATTAGTTTGGATGAAACTCATTTCAATACTAATTTAGTAGTAATTCGTAATTAACAACTCAAACGTTTAATTTCTTGAAACATGACGACTAGACTAACATGCTTGCATTTATCATTGTATCGGAGTCAAATATATCAAGCTTAGTTTTTCGATTTTCAATATTGAAACTTTATATTAATTGTCAATTTATGCTTCAAATGTCTAGTATTGAATATGCGATCGAGTGTTAGTAATTTCACATTGAATGTGGATGAAATTAATGAAGCTAGAAGATGATATATAGGTTTAGTCGAACTTAATATTTTAGTTCAGTTTTTCACCTCGTGAATTAATTTTTGAGATTGACTAGTTAGGTCTAATATCTATTTTCTTCGTCACAATATGTTGAATAGTATGTTGCATTATGTGACTTCCGATTGGGCACCATGTTTCCTAGGCAAGTGCGAATCTTAGTGCAATGGTTATGAGTTCATGCATGTAAACAAATAATGTTTGCCTAAACCATATAATTGTATTTAAGAAATTATTAAATGTATCTGAATATTTAACTCAGAATTCGATTATTATTAAATGTATCTAAATATTTAACTCAAAATTCTGGATTCGCCTCTATTGTCAAGAGTCTCAACTACGAGGTGAAGTTAGAAGTAGATGTAGCGATTCAATTGAACTCAATATCTTAGTTCAAAAATCATAAATTTGTATTAAGAAATTTACTAAATATATATGTACAAAAATTAAATTCAAAATCAATTACTAACACTTGATATCGCTATTCTTAATTTTAAAGCTCATAAAATTCAAATTCGAATTTCAACTCGCTATTAACCCCTTCACCGACTTCTCTAAATACTGATTGCCCAAAATATTGAGAAAAATTAGCTAGGTATACATAAATTGAGAAAAAAAATCATTTACAAGTAAAGCAGACATAGTATTAGAGGATATAGTTTTTCAACCCCCTTCCCATACCTGATTTTAAAATAAAATCTATGTCACAACTCACATGGGCTATACCAAGAACTCAATAAGAGTCATAAATAGAGATCTCTGAGTATTGTGATGAGATATATAAAAATTCTACCTCTTGTGTCATGAGAATGAAAAAAGCTTGATAAGAGGATGAATCTAAACTAATCGAAATCTCAAATTAAATATCAAATATCGAGTATGAATTTTTATTTTTTTATTTTTTTTAATAAAAAAAAAGACCAAATGAGAGATGCTAGTATAAGGCGGCAGTTGGAAGGTACTAGTTATTTATTTAGTGCGACCAAAGTCAGTAAGCGTTGAGAGGCTTGCACATGTTACACGACCAATGGGTCAAACCAGCATCATTGGAAAGGAGTCAATCACATTATACTCCACCATTTCATTTTACTTGACTTGTTATGATTTGACGCTCTCTTTTAAATACATATTTATTTTACTATTTTTTTTTACTAATTATACTTAAAAAAGACAACTATTATTTTATGTTAATATTTAATGATTAATAAGGATAATATTGAAAGAAACTAATAAATTTGCATCGATTTACTATGATATGCAACAACAACAATACATAGCCAGCAAAATCGTCTTATGAGCGAAATCTGGAGAGAATATGCAGACGTTATTATTATCTCGTGAAGGTAGGGAGATCATTTTTGAAAGATGCTATGATAAGCAAGTAAAAGAAAAAAACTATTTTAGTATGAAGTCCAAATAAAATATAGAAAGATAAAAGATTTAGAAATTATTTTTATTTTTTAATTCCAAAAAAAAAAAGTAAAAATAATACAAAACTCCACTAGCTTCCATCAACAGCCTGCCAAGATTGCAAAATGGAAAATGATTGCCACATATACCAAAAGAAAATCTAGTGGGTCCAGGAAAGAACATGAGAAAACTAGTGAGGCATGCACCAAAATGAATCAAAATTAAGATATAGGTGTCGGTCAAAAAAAAACACAAAAAAAAGTCAAATTAAATCAATCAGAATAACTATACTAGAAACCATCATGAATCGGATAAGAAAAATGTCATTTTGTTGAGATATGTTCAAATATACATTCAAGATTTGGGAATTATATAGACATATATCCAGCTAACATGTTGCTGTAAAAATCAAATCGAATGAGTTTAGATCGGGTTACGTAGTATTAAAAATCACTTTTAATCATACGCTCAATACATATTTCCATGAAGAGACATTTCAAATAACTCATAAACTCTTGTGTATTCATAAAGATCAAAAAATGAGATTTATCAACTTAATCCCATAAACTCCTACAAAATTCATAAAGAAATCAAGACATCAAACATGGCTATTGTCAAAATAGTCGCCTAATATTCCTAACGATCAAATACGGGTTAAATCATTTTACATTAAAAAAATAGTCCTCGAATCACGGAAAAAATACATTCAAAATATACGCTGCGCGCAATAGAACTCCTCAAGTCTTCCAGAGATATGGTACGCCTAGATTGTTCTAGTGCTCTATTTTTCGTGAATCCACAAAAGCAAACACAGGAAAAAGAGAATAAGAGAGTACAATTAGTTTCTCCCACCACCTCAATCAAGTTATTTAACTTGACGCGAAGTTTAATAAAGATGTAAAACTTTTGAAATTTATAATTTAAAATAAGTCATAGATATTTACGTAGCTATTAATTGTAAAAATCTCACGTCTAGGATTAGAGAAATCAAGGATTGTATTGATGAAAATAATGTTGAGTTACAACCTCCTTATATAGGGATAAAATTGTAAAGTCCTAAGTTAACTATACTTAGAGTCTTACTACAATACCTATTACTACTATAATAATAATAATGCAATTATAAATAATCTAATCCTAGTCGTAATATAATCCTAATCATAATATAATTCTAGTCGTAATATAATCCTAATCATAATATAATTATAGTTGTAATATAATCCTAATTAATATAAGTAGTCTAATCCTAGTGCGACTCTAATTCTATAGCAGTGCTGTAAACTCGTCAGTCAGCTTCGTTGGACCTGTTCCTTTGACATGTTCCAATCGTCAGCTTTCTTTTTCATCAACACTTGTTGCAGACACGTCAGTCAGCTTCGTTGGACTTGTTCCTTTGACATGTTCCAATCGTCAGCTGAATATGCAGCAAAAAAAAATTTTGAATACCCAGCAAAAATTTGTTTTGTCAATGCTTCGGTATGAATGTGATGTCTAGTCGTTTGTGATAGTTCATCTGCAGATTGATACGAGTAATTCCACCAATAAAAACACTTAAGAGCAATATGATTATTCCTACCACAGATTTGACATGACTCAATATTATTCCTCTCCTTATTTTCACTTTGAGAACTTTTATTGTTCAGAGAACCTGGTCCATATTGACTATTCTGAGAACTTGTTCCCTGTCCAGTAGGCTTGAAACTTGTTTCTCTGGAATTGATGTTGTTATTTCCTCTTCCCCTGCTCAAAAAGGCAGAGAATACCATGTTATGGCTTTATAATTGTGACACCTCTTCTTCATCTTCCCCTATATCAAAACTAGTGAGAGCATAAATAAATTGATTAAGGGTGGAATATAGTGTCTTACCTAATGTGATTATCCTAAAAGTCTTGTATTTGAGACCTAAACCTCTAGCAAAATAAATTACTTTTGTTGCTTGAATATTATATGCTTTTTTCAAGCATTCTCACATCCCCTTGGCAGTTGAGTAGCCCACAATTGGGTGCATGTTTTTTTCGGTCAAGGTGCTTGAGATCCAACTCCTTAGTAACACATATTTCTCCTTCCAATCAGCAATGGTGTTACTTTCTTTTGCATCCTTCTCTCTACAACTTTCCCAGCAGTTTGTCCAGTGGAACAACTGTTTTTACTTGGTTCATTCTCTGTGATGAGATATGTTTGTTTCATCACGTGAATCAATTGGGATATTTGTGTGTAGTTTGTTGGCTTAGGTTTAATGGAGCAAGCGGCAATGATTTCGTAAAGTAAGGAGGTTGACATGGTTTCGGTAGAAGGGGCCATTGCAACGTGTGGTTTTTTTTTTTTTTTTTTATCAATACTCAGAGAGCGGAAGAGTTTTTATCCTTTGATACCATGTAGAAATCTCATGTCTAGGATTAGAGAAATCAAGGATTGTATTGATGAAAATAATGTTGAGTTACAACCTCCTTATATAGGGAGAAAATTGTAAAGTCCTAAGTTAACTATACTTAGAGTCCTACTACAATACTTATTACTACTATAATAATAATAATAATAATAATGCAATTATAAATAATCCAATCCTAATCGTAATATAATCCTAATCATAATATAATTCTAGTCGTAATATAATCCTAATCATAATATAATTCTAGTAGTAATATAATCCTAATTAATATAAGTAGTTTAATCCTAGTGCGACTCTAATTCTACAGCAGTGTTGTAAACTCGTCAGTCAGTTTCGTTGGACCTGTTCCTTTGACATGTTCCAATCGTCAGCTTCCTTCTTCATCAACACTTGTTGCAGACACGTCAGTCAGCTTCGTTGGACATATTCCTTTGACATGTTCCAATCGTCAGCTTCCTTCTTCTTCAACATTAATCATCTAATATAATTAAAGATATAATGAACTTTACTAATGAAGAGAGTACAATGTTTAGTACAAGTAGTTATAACGTAGCATAAAGTTTGAAACAGAAACCCTCACTCACTAATGAATAGAGTATTCAAATATGTAAATGATTTTGCGCAATAAGCCACTTTTTTTCTCAGGTGATAACAAGGTAATGTGGATTTATTTCCCATGGAAGATTATTTGCATTTAATTATCAAATTGAAGAATATAAACAAAAAGGAAAAGGCAGACAACATGTGTGATGTTAAGAAAGTGCTTCTTGATATTCAAGTCTCTTTAGAGTTTGCCAACAAATTAGATTCATCTAACGTATAGCATATCACATATATATCACATATATGTATAATGTATGCTCCTTGCCTTGATTAACAAAGTATATTTTATATATATATATATATAAAATAGTAGTTTCTACGACTTTTGTCGCACCAAAGGGTCGAATGTTTCACTGATTGATGAGGGCCCAACTAGATAAGGTGAGATAGGGGAATGTATAATGCATACGGCCTCTGTTTCAATATGTTTGTCTGGTTTTGACTTGGTAGTTGGTACGGACTTGATAGTTGAAGAAAGTAGATAAGACTTTTGAATTATGTGTTTCTAAACTAAAGATAAGTGGAATGTACTAAAATATGGTGCTCTTGAAATATGTTAGGTTGAAAACTGAATTAAAGAGTCGCTAAAAAAGTAAAGAGACATTCTTTACAAAACCAGCTAAGGTTAAAACATACAAATTGAAATGGAGGAAGTATCACTTATTATTCAATAAATATACTATGATTTAGAAGAATTTCAAACTATTTTTGGAGAAAATATAGCAAAAGCTAGATAAATTATTTATACATGTGCTGTAAAACTAGTAACTAGGAATAATCACTTTACGTGTCATGGGAGGTAATATATTTTATTTTCAAATTTAACATATTAAGAAAATTGATGTGTAGATATATTTTTAATGACGAATTGTAAAAATAAATTGTGGTGTATAAAACTTAAACTCACAATTTAATAGGTTAATTTCATAGTTTTTGGTGCTACAAGTAAAGTTGGGACGGTATAAAGCAGAGAGTCCATTGAGACAGACATCCAATGGGCTCTTCATTCTTTTTGGGCCTTTGACTGTAGAATCGTTTTTCCGGCCCATCCAGCCCATGACGAGTGGCCCAAATGCATTATGTGTCGATAAAACTCAGAATAGTCACGTTTCAGCCGCTCTTGTATTTGAAAAATAGCATTGTCAAGAAATTTTAAATTAACTAATAAAACTTAAGAATATTATCGTGAAATTTGAATTTCTATGAGAGTAATTAATTTTGTGAAAATTACAATAATATACTATTTAAGACTTTAATTAACAATATATACACATACATTTATTTAATTACAAAAATAGTTTTAAAATTACAAACATAGCAATATAATTAATTTTTCGGATTTAATTTTATTTTTTATTTTTTATTTTCTTCTCTCCTCTTTTTGGAATTATTGACATAATTTTGGGATGATAACTATGATATTTAATTTTTTTATATTTTATCTCTCCAATTACTATTTTTAAGTCACACGCTATTGTGTCTATCCAATAATATTTTTATTTTTTTTGTCTTTTTTATACACTCCACAAAAAGTATAAGTTATTTACACTAAACTAAAACCTTTTATTTTACTGTTTTTTTTATACAATCCACAAAAAGTAAAAGTCTTTACACCATAGTAAAACCTTTTTATCTTCCCAACATTTTTATTCTTTCAAAACATTAGATATTCCTATGTAATTTATTTTTCTAAAAGTTTTCACCCTTCTCTCTTCCATCATCTTCGACATTGTTTCACTTTCAGTTCTTCACTTTCATCCATCTCTTTCACCATTGTTAATTTTTCCTATTTCATATTTTGATTTCTATGGATAGAACGCCTCGAAAAAATCTTATTCATATTTTTTTGTAGTTATTGTGGTTTGTATACTTGTGTATTTGATGAGTATGTGTGTCAAGAAGATATGAACATACCAATGACAATTTTTTATTCTGAAAATTTTTGTTTGACATATGGAGCATTACTTTGAAATTACGTAAACAGAAAAATTGTTATTGATACCGTCAGTGAAAGTGAAGAACTTGGAAAAAAATCGTCAGTTTTAGAGACAACAACAAAATCTCTAATCGAATCAATGAGTGTGTTGTTATTATCCTCATAATTGGTTGAAGAAAATTATCCTCATGACAACGATTTTGAGGATGAAATCCCCATTTCTAAAAGATTAAGAGTAAATCAAAATCTATAGTGTGAGTTTGGTTTATAATACCAATGTGTGTGATTGGTAATATATCATAGTATTATTACGAAACTGTGTTTTTATTACATCAATTGTCTACGTTCATTTTTGTTTCAAACTTTATATTCGAACATACATATTTGCTACAGATTGAATGTGTGTTGTTGGTATATAATACCAACATTTTTGTCATTATATACGACCATTATTATGACAAACTTTTTTGTATTACTCCAATATTATACCAATCTATATTTACGTTTAAAATGTGGGTTAATTCTGATTTCAAATAAATTTGTTTTACGTTAATTCATTGTTACATTGGTTTTTATATGGAGAATACCAGATAATCAGTCAATATACCTCCTTATTTTTATCAATTATTTATGCTTACTCTACCACAAATATATCAATTGTGTACTTGGTGGTTATGATATACACCCATTATTATTAACATTTTTTAGTATTACTCAACTATTTAAATTTTTACCTTAATAATGTGCATTACTTCTGGTTTCAATTCAAACCAAACTCATCACTTTAACTCGTTTGTGTATTCAATGTTCGTAATATCAAAATATCAGTCACTATATACTCCTAATTTGAACAATCGTTGTGATTATTTCACCAAAAGTACACCAAATATGTACGCGCTAGCCATTATAACAACCATTATTATTGATTAACATTTTTTAGTATTACTCAAACATTATACCAAAATATTTAACTGAACATTGTGTAATAATTTTGATTTCAATTACTCTAAGTAGTTGTTGTTCATATTCAATATTTAAGATTGATATTTAATACCATCCTTTCAATCAAACACGTGAATACCAACGATATGTCAATTAAATCACCAATAATAAGAATACACTAATCAAGAGTAATCATAGTTGGATAAAATTGCAGTTATCATTCTTAAAAAATTTCAGAATTTTTGCAAGAAGCAAGAAAACATTAAGAATTTTTTTTTGAAAAATAACACATCATTGTTAATTCTGATAAGCAAATTTGGGGCAGGTCTTTTGTTATGCCCTGATGTACCACATTTACTACAAGTGACTTTACTCCTCTTGTAGTTTTCTTCGTTAAATTCCTTCTTAAGGTCGTTACTCGGTGGTCTGCGTGGTTGTTTTCTTGTAATTGGTGGTAGCATTACCTCTTCAGAATTGATTTTTTTGGTGGTATCTATCTGTTTCAGATAAAAACTTATTAGTAGTGATTCTCGTCAAACAGAATGGTCATTTCAATGTATTCAACTTATATATATATAATGTTTTAAAGAATGATTTTTGATGACATGATAATGCTCAACTCAAATATGGTGTTTACACCATCATTATGTACCAAAATAGAATTAACATTGTAGACACGTAATTTTTGACCGAACTTAAAAGTTTACACCATTTTTAGAGCTGAAATATTTTTATAAATATAAATTAAATATTTTGACTTTTCTCTTATTTTATTAAGTTTATTTTAAAAGATTTGAAAACAACAAAAAATAAAATCACTTTTTAAGGTAAGTTTTATTTTCAATTGTTTAAAAAGAAATGAAAGATTACAAAAAATCTATATTATTTTTTTGAAATTAAGTTTTTATAAATAAGCTAGTATTATTTAATTGTTTTATATATATATATAGCTAGTTGACTTTTTCTTAGATCTTTTATTAATTTAAAATAATTAATTGATATTTTATTATAGTTAATTATTATTCTTTTAAAAGTAAAATAAAACTAAAAAGTAAAATAAAAATAACCTAAATAATCTAACAAACCTACCCCACTCATATACCTACCCAAAACATACTACACAAAGGAAAACAAGAAAAGGGAAAAGAAAAAAAAAATCAGCAAAATTATACCCTACACTCCCACTTCCTCACAACTTCCCCACACCCCCACTTCTTCATAACTCTCACACTCCCCACTTCACACGACCCCTGCAAAACCCACTACCCCAACACCTATATACATACACCCACATACTACAAAAGAGGCACACGGCTGAAGAGAGAAAAAAAATATTCATACCATACAACACTCATATTTTATATTTAGAACCAACATGTACAACATTCACCAAAAAATCCAATACACACAAAAAAAGATCTCACGAAAAAAGAAAAAGAAAAATCACCCCCCACTTTATATTTTTCACTCACAAATAAAGGTTGAGTTTGAGGTTTATTTTTGTGGTTTCAAGTTCATGGTTTCCTATTAGGATGGCTTTCTTTTCGTGAGTTTGATTTTCGCAAGAGGTACTATTTAACATTTATTTTATATTTGATTTTCATGATCATATAGTATTTAATTCCAATGTTATGAATTGGCTCAAATTCTATGTTTGTTCAACCTTTTCATTATAATATTGAAATACGGTAAATATGTGTATATTGTTAAATTTAGAATAAATTTTGTGTAGTATCGTATTTTGATCTTTATGTCTAGTATCCGGTGATATCATTCTTGCTCCTATTTTTATCACACAAATTCATATTCTATTTTTTTTACTTATTTTTAATATATTTATTTGTGAATTAAAGCATGAACAAAGTTATTTAAATGATTCCATGTATTAGATAGTCTACAAAGTTGATTCCTATAGTATGCCTTACTATTCTATCCTTGTTATTTTTAGCATTGATACTTTATTGTAAATATGCATTTAATTGTTTAAAATATAGTCTCTTTCGTTATTAGCCTAAATACGTTAAATTAGTAAAATAGTTTATGATAATATTGAATGAGGGATTTGTGAGGTAGAATTGATTTGTAATTTGTTTAATGCTAGTGTTAATTATCATCTAAAGTAGGCTATTGAATATTATTTTGAGAAAAATAATTGTTGGATTGATATACAATGCTCTTTTTTTTTCTTTTTTCTTTTTTCAAAAAAACAATATAGATACCTATACACATACACGGCACAACACAAAACCAAAAAAAAAAGAAAAAAAAAAAGAGAAAACTATCCTAATAAAACACCACAAAACACACGCACACAAGGAGAGAAATATTTTCAGCAACACACACCATTATCCACACGTACAGTAACATACATACTCAGCCTCATATTATATTTTTTTTTTCACTCACAAACAAAGGTTGAATTTGAGGTTTGCTTTTTTTTTTTTTTTTTCTATTTTGAGTTTGTTGTTCCTTATTAGATAATTTTCACAAGAGGTGACACTCAATTTGATTTAATTTTGCATAGTTTTATTTCATGATTATATAAGACTTGATTCCAATGTTATGAAATTGCTCGAACTTTAGGTGTATTTAATTTTGGTAGTATAATGTTGAAATACAATTGTTTGAATCTCGCATATCACTAAACAATGAAAACCTTTAGAATGTTGAAACTATTCACTCTAGTATTTAAGAAAAATAATTTAAATGTAGTACAGTTGACAATTATTATAAGAATAACTCATTATGTATTAGAAATTTTTTTTTTTTTTAGTTTTTGTTAGTTCATGTAACAATAATAATTAAATTTCATCTCAATTAAGAATGTGGTTCCACATCTTTTTGAGATGCTTAAGAAACTCAAGGATGCGGTTACGCACCTTGGACAAATTCAAGGATGCGGTTGCGCACCTTGGCCAAATTATTTTAATAATTAACTTTCATTAATTTAAATCAAGAGGTGTAAATAGATATTGTTAGGTGTGAGGTACTCGATAAAAGAAGACGATTATGTCTCTAAATGACAAGATTGAGAATGCAGTTATGCATCCGATTTGAGATTAATAAAATTCAACAATAAAAATAAATAAGAGCAAATCATGGCCGTAATAATGTATCCAAATAATAATAATAATAATAATAATAATAATAATAATTTTAAGTGTAAGTCAATAAAAGCGACCGTGCTAGAACCACGGGACTCGAGGGATGCCTAATACCTTCCCCTCGGTCAACAGAATTCCTTACCCGAATCTCGAATTTGCAAACCAAATAAAGAGTCATTTCCTTTTGATTAGGGATTAAACAAATAGGTGACTTGGAACACCATAACTCAATTCCAAGTGGCGACTCTACAAAAAAAAAATCTCTTAATCAATACCGTCACTTAAATTGGAAAAACTCCGCCGCCGTGCGCAAAAAGGGGTGTGACAAACATGTACACCATCATCTAAGAAAAATACTAACTCTGAATGACACAAAAAATTATCAAAATTGAATCAATACATATACCATCATCATGTACAAAAAAATCAACTCTGAACGACACCAAAAAAATCAGAATTACACCAAACTAATACAAAACAATAAATTTCTCCAAATCATTTACGAAAACACATAATCACTAGATATGATTTTTATTATAAACCCCAAAATCATACAAAACAAATCAATGAATTAAAAAAAATAAAAATCATCACCATGTGCAAAAAAACCCAAGTCTGAATGACAAAAGAAAAATCAGAATTACACCAAATTAATTAAAAACGATCAATTTCACCAAATCACTTATCAAAACTCATAATCAGTGAATATGATTTCTATTCTAAACCCCAAAATCATACAAAACAAATCGAAGAATTAAAAAATAAATCAAAACACGAAATTGGTGAATAACAACAACAATCTATTTTTCTCTATTAATTAAACGACTCATTATTGACAAAATTCAATTTTATAAAACTGATTTTTAACGGGGTTTTTTTCAATTGTAACACAAAAAACCCATATCAAACATGGTATACTACATGGTTTTTCAATTATAAAAAGCACAATTAAATATTGAATTATCATTAATACCTGATGCGTCCCAACGTCCTTTATGTTGAATTAAGATTGAATAATTGTTGGTATCCATTATTGAACAGTCGACCAAAATGAGTAGAAAGAGTTTTATTTTTGTTAAGAAACATTTTATTGATAGGAGAGAATATATATATAACTAATTTTAGTAAATCATGCGGTAAAATATTTGAGAAAAAAAAAGAAAAAAGTAGAAATCGTGGAGCACTAATTAAACGTTTATTTTAATATATATATTTTTTTAATATTAAAACCTAACTTTGAAAAAAAACTATTGTTATATAGGCGGAAAAAAAACTATTGCTATATAGTGATAATTAAGGTAATTAATTTGTAAATTTAAGTTTTTTTCGTATTATTTTTCGATTATAAGATCGAAAAGTGGCTAACAAATGTAAATTTTCATTCATGTGTCTTTTCTAGTAAAGCCCAACGTTGAAATCCAACAACATTTGAGCCCAAAAGAGACTTGCAATCTTCTTAAAAGTCCACCCCCAAAAATTGACTGGATGTATTGAACTGATATTAATTTCATATTGTGAAAAAAAAAATGAAGTTAATTCAAAGCTTTGGTTTAATTTCGCATTTATTTAATTTCAAACTTATCAAACAATGGCATGAGATTCACAATATACATTTTTTTTTGCATTTCTATTTGATTTAATAAAATAGTGATATAATGTAAATGGTAATACTATCGAGCTAGTTTTTTTTTTTTTTTTTGGTGTCAGTGTTGCATATGACATTTTTTTAATAAAAAATATGTGTTTCTTATAAGTTTATATATATATATATTGGTATTATATTAATATCTCCATATTTACCAACACGAGTTGTGATGTAGTGATAGGAATTCGAGTCCTAGGTTTGAAAAAAATCATGTTGGGAGCCATCTCTAAGTAGGCTCTACAATATTCGGATTTAGTCGAAACACAGGAAAAAATAATAATTACTTATTAAGACTGATAAAAAGTCTCGAAAATTTGGATTCATATCTTGATAGAAAAATAAAGATAATTTTTGTCTCTCTTTCAAAGAATTTATTCGATATTTGTATCACGGAAACTATCAGACAATAATGAACAACTTGAATGGCACTCAAATTAAAAAATATCCGTGAACACCCTAGCTTCATTTTGTTTTTTCTTTTGGATGGTAACATAATGGCTTCTCCATATTATCTAAAATTAAGAGAAATATTGAAAATATTTTTAAATTTGATGCGAATAATTAGTTTTGTCCTTAAATTATTAACAGTCTTAAAAACATTTATCTATTTGATTAACTAACTTGAGATGTATCTTCGATCTGCCACATGACATAGCAATCAATTTCAAAATCTCGTAGGAGCATAAGACTCTTATTGAAAACACTCTTAAACTTGACCAGAATTTATCAGTTATTTAACTCTTGTTACTCGATGAAAAGCATGTTTAAGTTTATTTAGTCAGATAAAAAAACTCTTTTAACACTATCAATTATTCAAAAATAAAATTAATAATTCACTACTTCTCTCTCTAAAATTATTCTATTGCAGTCTTAGTAGAAGCAATGCTTTTTTCACATCAATGACGTATCTAAAGGGATCGTTGTTATGCGAAATAAAATGAAATGTTTCAAATTAAAATTTAGATTATATTTAAATTATAATTTATAAATTATTGATACTTTCAATTAAAATATAATAATATAATTTTTTTTTCAAAGTTTAATTACGACGATTTAATTATTTCATCAAATACAAAATTATTTTATCTTATTTTTTAAATAAAAAAATTAATTTTAAAAATATAATCTCAAATAATTTAATCCTCCAATCAAACAAACGATACTTAAAAGTCCTCTTGTACTATATATACTCTAGTTTGGAGGGTTGGGCTGCTTTTACAAAGTTGAACAACTTTGACTGCTACAGACACTATAGAGTATTTCCCGCCATTTCCTCGGGTTCTGTGCTAATATACCTTTCTGGTCCCTTGAGTATGATTTTTAACATAAAAAATCTCAAAGTTTAAATCATTAAACAAATGGCATAATACATAAATTTTATGATCCTTAGCTTAGTTTTAACGGTTTATGTCTTACAATGACATAATATACTTAGGAAACAAAATTTTCATATAAGATAGATGTGTATATTTATTTAATTTTATACAAATTTAAATATATATTTATACACATCTAAAATTAAAAATCATAATTGACAATTGACATTAAATCAAAAGATCATGTTTATATATTATGCGTAAACAAATCATGAGAATTAATAATTGAAGTTCCGAATTGTTTAAGATGCTGTTCGCAAATTTCTAAAATTCGGCGGTGACCCAACATTGTATTGAGGGTCCCACTAAAGGTGAGAAAGCGAAACACCAAAATCAAAAAACGCGGAATGTACTGTATGCTTTCTTTATATAATAAAATAAAAACACTGCAAAATTTGGAAGTGGGTATAACATAAACCCCTAGTATCTCTACATTTTTTTTAGGGAGGAAAAATATACCCTGATAACATAAATGGTATGCAAATATCTTTCGTCATACTTTTTAGATATTGATGGTCATGTCATTCAAAAATTAGAGTATATATGTCATTCAAAAATTAGAGTATATATGTCATTCACTCTAACAGAAAACTAAATAGGGACATGATGCACAATCTTATCCGTTCATCCAACGGTGGATAAGATTATGACACGTGTATGTACGTTAGTATAAAGGGTATACATGCTCTAATTTTTGGACGACAAGGACATCAATGTCTCAAAATTATGACGGAGGGTATCTGTATGCCATTTATAATAGTTTGGGGTATATTTATCTTTTTCTCTTTTTAAAAAATTTAAATTCACTTTAATTTATCACATGAATAACATAAAAAGATTTACTTTTAGGGTGTATCGTTGAAAAAAAAAGTATTTTTCATGATCGATACTTAAAAAAATTTAAAAATTGCTATTGTAAATAAATTTATAGATGATCTAGACAAATATATGAATGTGGAGGGTGAGAGTAGGAGCTTGGGTGAAATTATTAAATAGTAGTTGTGTGTTTTTAAAAAAAGTAAAAATCCTAATTCCATTACTAATTTTAGGTTTAAATTTTGAAAAAAAATATTATTTGTATGAGACTCTTCGATGCAAATTCAGATTAATCAAATTCCACAACAAATATATAAATCACAAGTGGAAAACAAAAAAGAAATATCTCTAAGCAGGTGTTAGGCAAAGGATTTGAAACCTCAATTTCAAGTTTCGATTTGAAATGAATATTTGCATATAATTTGAACTTTAAGTTCAAATTGTCATTTTAATCCCAAATTCTCTAAAAAGTAGAATTATTTTTTTTTAAATATTAAACTTTATTCATAAATTTAAATATTATAAAAGAGCTGTTTTTTTATTTTATTTTAAAAAATAGACTCATGCTCAATGTTAATAGATTGCTCATATTTTATGAAATGATCATATTAATACGATGTCCTATGATATCCTAATACATTATTTATATATTATAATTTATAATTTATTCGTTTGATAAGATTAAATAAGAATTGATTATTATTATTATTTTGATAATTTTCATATTTACAAATATTTAAATTACATATTCAAATAAAATATCATGTTCGAATGAAATCCAAATGGATCCTAATTACTATGTGACTTGTATTATCAACTGAAATTGGCATTGATAGTGGGATCAAGAGGAGCGTTGCAGGCCAAGGTTTATTTCACAACAAGACAATTTATTTATTTATTTTTGGTTTCCTGAATCAAAATTTTGTTAAAAAACAACATAATCTTTGATAGGAGATTATTCTCTAATGGATAAAAAAAAACCAAAAGTATATTATAGGGATAAGGGTCTGAAAAATACTTTAATTTTGGCGGAAATTATTATTACGACACCAAAAATTTATGGAAGACATATTATCCCTGAACTATTTAATAGTGTATTTTTTACCCCCTGAACTATTTAATAGTGTATTTTAAAGATATATATGTGCCCACGTGGACACATTATTATTTATAATTATGCATTATTTTTTATATCCACGCGAACAAATATATATGTTTAAAATACGATATTAAATAGTTTGGAGGTAATAGGTCCTCATTAAAGTTTGATATAATAACAATAATTTCGATCAAAGTCGGATATTTTTCAGACTGTTATCTCTATATTATATGTGTACTTATCAAAAGGATATTGTAATATGAAATTAGAGAATCTTAATTTACCAAAGTCTCTCTTAAGAAACACCTTTTCTTATTATTGTACTAGGAAAAGCAGATGTCCTTCAGCATTCATTGATCAACAAAAGAAAAAGTTACTCCTAAAAGCAAATTAGCTAGCTGTTTAAAGTCGACCTCAAAAAACCATAGCCCTTGCAATCCCAATCAAAAGCATTTAAAAGTAACTTAAAAAATTATTCCATCTCTATCAATTTATGTGGCACATTTTTATTTTTTTCGAGAGTCCAACAGTTTAAGTTTGACCAAAATTTTATGTATAAAATATTTGATTTTTTTGAAACGAAAATTGTATATTTGTAGACTATGTAAAAAATACTATAAGTCACAATAATTGACAATTCAAAATATTTAAAAGATATTTTATGATAAAAAATAGACGTATTTGAATATCAAAATTTGAAATGTGTTATATAAATTGAAACGGAAAGAATATATTGCTCCATCAAAGATTTTCTTTTAGAAAAAATACTTTCCTCATTCTATTTTACGTGACATTATTTCGATACTCATATTGAAGTCTTACTAGTTTAAATTTGCATAGCGCTCCATTAGGAGGAAGCGCTCCTAATGAAAAAAAAAATCATTCTCATCCAAAAGCTTCTTGTTAAAGAAGGAATAGTTTCATCAACTGCAGCACATCATTTGGTAATATGTTACGCCTTTTTTTTGTTAGGCTATTAAAAAAAAGGGCAAATTACAGAAATCACATACTTTTAAGGCAAGATTACAATCTATTTCTTAAAAGTTTATAATTACAGAAATCCCTCAAACGGATACAATAATATAAGCGCTGATACATTAATCTGATGCGCGAGATACATTAATCGTTAAGTAAGATACATTACATTTTATACATGATACACTAATCTGATGAGCTGATACATTAATCTGATGCACGAGATACACTAATCTGATGCGTGAAAATGAGGGATTTTGGAGATTTGTAAAACTTATAGGGGATAATGGTAATAAGTAAACTAAAAGTGGGATTTTTGTAATTAATCCTAAAGAATCTATATTTCTTGAATTTCACATCTATTCAAAAAACACCATACAAATTATAATGAAGATTTTTGTTTTCTTCACCTTACCTTTAAGATTTACTCTTAATTAAATTACATAGTTTAGTATCTTTTATAACAATTTTACTACTGGTGGAGAAAACTAAATAGACGGAAAAAAAAAATGGAAACGCAAAAGAAAAAGGAAAAGGACGAAAGAAAATTGCAAAAAGAGAATGAGGCCCCCACAAAATAAATAAATAATGGAGTAATAAAAAAAAGAGCATGAATCTTGGATAAAAAGGACATTTGCTGTTGCCCCTTTTCTTCACTCAAAGCAGAGTGTTAGAATAGAAAAAAAAGGGAATTTATTCTTTGTCGCCATGGAAATAGCTTCGAGCTCAACAAAATTCAAATGGGTCACTGCATTTCTTCTTCTTCTTGCTTGCTCAGCTGCTGGACAAGTTCAAGATGGTTAGCTTTCTTCTCTTCTCTTCTCTTTCGATTTTAATTTGAAACTACTTATCAAACTTTTCTTTTTCAACTTTTTTGTTTGATATACCTCTGTTTGGTATGAGATCTGGTAAATAATTTCTTCTATCATCATTTTAAGCTTCAAACGTATGCTAATTTAAGCTTATAATCATTTTGGGACTGACATTGGTACGAACATTTAATCACAAATAATTTATTTGTTGTTATATTTTTGTTTATCTCTCTCTGAAACAGAATTAATTCGATCAAGTTCCAGAGCAGCATATTAATATGTGTTTATCAAATTAATTAAAAAAATACTATTTCTATTCACGGTATAATTTTAATTTTAAAATGTCAAACAAAGTTATTTAAGTAAATAGTATGACATTAATTGTATTTAAATATAAGTAATCATTTTGTTGATGTTGATCGTCCTGAGGTGTTACTGCGACACCCTGTAAGAATCATGACTATGTAGGAGTACTTATGGACAATGGTAGAGAGTTATGCTCCTCTTATAGTTGTGTCGTTATTAGTAATTACTAATGTAAAAATTAATTATATGAGAGAATTTTTTATTAAATATCATATCAAATTAATTAGTGTCACATAAAATGAAAAATTGATTTTTTTCGCAATAACTTGTAGATGTACTACTCATGGTATAATTTTTCTAAATTTCGTGAGTTGCGAGGGGGCAAATCTAATATCAATAATACCATTGTTACATTTTAAGGCCTACAGAGTAACCCATAGTATTTAATTTGATAAATATTCCTTTCATACATCACAATACCTGTCAAATGGCTTTACCTCTACCGCGTGAACTCTGAGTGAAATGTCCTCATATCATTATTTGGTACGACTTTCAAGTAACCTCAATAGTAAATTATTTTTCTTTATATTTGGTGCTTTCACATAATTATTTGTACTTTTTCTAGCTTATGAAATGCACAGGGATCTTCTGTACTTGTTCATTTTTTTTAGTTGTCCTAATTACTTGTACATTTTAATAAATTAAGAAAAGATAAATTTTTTTTACCTATTATACATTCAATTAATTACTTTGAAAAATATAAAGCTTCCTAAAAATCTTGAGTTTTTAATTCATCTGCTTCATAATTAATAGAGATAAAATAGTAAATTTACTATGTCAATAATTGTCTTCTTAATAGATGTGTCAAATCAAAAGTAGATAAGTAATTAGGAACATAGGGAGTATTTTCTTGTGATCAATGAAGTAATTGAGGGTTATGGTTTTTTGTATTTAAATTTTCCACTTGTCCTAATTTTAATGAGCAGAGTTAAATGACAAGTATTTCGTAAAATTAATTGAGATATGCGAAAATGGACTCAGATGAACAACAATGAGAAACATAGACAACTAAGGGTGTGTTTGGTAAGAAGGAAAGCACTTTTCAAAAAATATTTTCCAATTTTCTCATGTTTAGTTAGGTAAAATGTTTTCCAAATCAATTCGTTTTTCTCAAATTCAAGGAAAATAATTTTCCTTCAAAAGTTGAGAAAAACATTTTTCAAAACTTTCCTTCAACTTCAAATTACAATTTTTTTGTTGAAAAAATAAATTTAAAGTTATATTTTAAAAAAA
>JAJOOH010010497.1:0-24782 GCA_029582605.1 Solanum gracilifrons | reverse complement strand
TCGGTATTTATTAATTTATTTTAATATAAACTCACCTCTTGAGGTTGATTTTATTAATTAAAATTACACACACAAACACACACACACACACACACACATATATATATATATAAAATTTAACTACACATCAACAGAAGTTTAATTTAATAAATTTAATTAAATAATGTATTTCATATCTCAACCACTAGTATATAAGACTTGATTTGTTAAACTACTCGAGGATTATATAATTAATCAACGTATTTCATACTCCGATGAAGTATCCTTTACATGTCATTATAATTAGGAGGTGATCACTACACTTGACATCCTTTCAAGATCGAACGTATATAATAATACTATCTCACATTTCATACTCAAATGGATTATATGTTAGCTCTTCACCTCTACATCATGACATGAGATATTAAGTTCATGATTAGACGACGGACTGATAGAATTTGTACATTACTCTAGAAATATAAGTATAATTATCTCCTAATTCATATCATCAGCGTAGTTTCATACTCTAAATATGGATTATAGATATTTTATTTATTTATTCCACGAATTCTAACTTTTTATTTATAAAAGTATACAAAATTGTTACACTTTTTGAACAATTAATTGTAGGTGTAAAATGAAATTTTAGTATTATGCACAATAGAAAAATTATGATTAATAGGAATATTTTAAACAAATCAACCTCCGGATGTCGCTTTTATTAAAAGTAATTAGATTTAATAAAAAATACCGACCTCATGAGGTCGGTATCACATTAAATTTTAAGATAAATAAAAAGTAATCATGTTAATTAAATAATATTGACATCGGGAGGTCGGTATTTTATATTAAATTATTTTTTAACTTATATAAAACTGTCATTCGGAGGATGATTTATTTAAAGTTAATTGAAAATATTAATTTATTACATACTATTTAATTTTACCGACATCCGAAAGTCGGTATTGTAATTTTTTTTACACAAAATCGTCCTCCGGAAGACGATTTAAATAAAATCAAATCAAAATATTTCTCAAAGCGACGAACAACGTCTCTATGTCCGTCGCTTTTTAAAAGTATTTGACCAGATATTTTGACCAAGAAGCGACGAATATAAAGATGTTGTCCGTCGCTAATTTAAAAAATAATTAAACAATTAAAATTAATAAAAAGCGATGGACGGTGTGGCTTTTTTTAAATTAATAAATAATTATTTTTAATAAAAAGCGACGGACTGTGATGCATCTATCTAAAATAATTAATTATTCATTATATTTATATTTGGCGCAAAAATCCGCAAAAAAAGTGACGGACTAAGCAATGCCGTCCGTCGCTTTTTTTTTTAAAAAAATTTATTTTAATTAAAAACCGACGGACAGTATGGCTAATGGTGTCGCTTTTTGGAGCGACATCGTCCGTCACTTTTACTTCCATCGATTTTTAGGAGTTGTTTAGTAGTGAACTATATGTTTTTTAAAAGATAAATTGTGGTCACATGAAATATATATATATATATATATTAATAAAAGAGAGTAGTTTGCAATGTGGTTAAGCCAAGTGGCAAGCTATTGAAAAGACATTTGGCAATTTTAAGACAAAGTTAATAAATATTGTAATAAAATTTTTGAATAGAAAGATCAAAAGTATTTGAATTTGAAAATATTGTAGACAACAAAATTCGCGTCAAGAAAACAATAATCAAGACCGAAAAATAATGCATCAATCGTATTTATGGATTTCAAAATATGAGTGGTACAATCTTTTATTATTCCTCTTATTCGACTTTTGAGATATAGATTCAAGGGTTCTTGAGCTTGATATTGAATCTTAAACTTGAATTTGATCTTGGATTCAAAGGCTTCGAGCTTGATCTTGAATCTTGTAGTCTTGATTGTGGATTTAATGAACTTTATATGGACTTAACTTAATCTTGAATTCAAGGGCTTTGGAGCTTATTCTTGAATCTTTGATGGACTTGAACTTGAACTTTATCTTGATCTTGACTTTTAATTGAATTCAAGGGCTTCGAGCTTGTTCTTGAATCTAGTAGTTTTGATCTTAATCGTTCTTGAACTTGAATGCTTGAATTCTTGAACTTGTAACTTGTGGGGAAATTTGTGGTTTTTGATCCACAAGCTCTCTTTGGCTTCTTGTTAGAATTTTCCCTCTCTTTTCTAAATTATGAGAACCCCTATTTATAGTTTTAGAATAGAGGAGTTGTGACAGAAATAAGTTTCTCTTCAGTCAATTAGATTTAAGTGACATGATATATATACTTTACAGAGTGGACTTATCATTTTGACATATGTCATGATTCTATTGACTTCTTTGTTTGACTTGACATGCCACTTCATTTGCCACGTTACACTAAAATGGGTTCCTGAAATGAGATGACATTGGGCTCAGCAAACTGGGTTCATCTATTGTAGCACAAATCAATTAATTTGAACTTTAATTAAATCTATATTTATTACACTTAAACAATTAATCCAATTATATGAATTCATATTATTAATTTGGACTAATATGTGCATGATTTTAATATAATTCGAAAGATTTTATAAATTTATATTTAATAAATTTTAAATGATTACAAATGCTCCCTACTTCAAGTCTTGTCGAGATATTTTATCTTTTAAAGACTTGACATGAAATATCAATAAAGTCGTGCCTCATTTTTTATTTGTTTATTCATGAGGGTCATCTCAAAATTGTTCATCGATACCAGTTAAGGTAAGAAATTGGTTACAGGCTATCATATATATATACTACTTCGAAAGTAACCATCATAATTAATTTGAACTGAAATGACCCATTTACTTTTGAATTCAATAGCTGCATGTGAGCATCTTCTCTCCCTCATTAATTACTCATATATAGTAGTGGTTTTTTTCTAGTAAAATAAATGTAGGATACATTTCTAAATCAAACTTGAACTTCCAAGTTACTCAAATAGTCCCCATACTTGTCTGTTTATGAAGCATCCATCTAGGCATAATCAAGCCACCTTGCTCAGTTTGAACTTTTGTCGGTTAAGAAATATCGATACGTGAGGTAATTTTTTTTTTTGTGTTACATCTTTTGATCCTTCTTTCTATCTCTTTTTTTTCAGATCAAAAGAAGTAATATTTGTATTTTGTGGAGGCTACACAATGAAGAGTTTTATCACGACACAAAATTTGGTCTAGAGGCATAAAGAGGTTGGACACGCATCCCGCCTTAAGAAAGATAATTTAGAGGTAATCTTATGACATAAAGAGGATGGTTCCGCATCTCCGCCTTAAGAAAGGTAATTTAGAGGTAATCTTATTGCGTAAAAAGGATGGATATGCATCCCCGCCTTAAGAAAGGTAATTTAGAGGTAATGTTATGGCGAAAAGAGGATTGATACGCATCCCGACTTAAGAAAGGTAAATTAGAGGTAACCTTAACTAGGATGGATACACATCCTCGCCTTAAGAAAGGTGATTTATAGGTAATCTTATGACGTAAAGAGGATGGATACGCATCCATGTCTTAAGAAAGGTGATTTAAGCTTATTTTTTTCTTTAAGATTAAGACGTCTGAATCTTAATGCACATCTGAATGATTAAAATGTTGTCTCTAGATCTGGACACTGAATAATTAAGATCGTTTGTTTTTCAATATCTGAATGTACATGATTTATATTATTTTGAATAATAAAAATAATTTTTTTTAAAAATCAAATCAACTTTCAAGTTTCTCACATTCTTTTTGGCACATTACACTATGAAGTCAACATTTCTCATTGGCGTAGCATTCCACATTCATCAACAAATTGAGCTTTCAAATTCTCCATCAAAATCAATTTTTAGCTCCCAAACTCAAATTCCAAAGAAGAGAAAGAAGAAAACAAATTCAATTTTATACCACTTCTTTTTTCAAATTCCCAAAATTCACTCGTCTGCCTATTTACGCTATCGGAGAACCCACAAGCTTTGTCCACGTATGGTAGCATCTAGCGAAGAAATTATCGATGCATTTTAAGAGAAAGTTCAAGCTCTTCTAGATCTTGTTCATGATTGTTTCCATGGAATGATTAATAGTTAATATCCTCAACTCATCGATTTAATATTTTCGTTAATAGATTCAGTTATATAGTTTTTTTGGCCAATGGTGGTGTAGTGATTTGGAAGAAGAAAGAGTTAGCGAGCAAGATATAAGTAAAATGAATGTGCAGGTTAGTAATGGTGTAATTGGTGTGGTGAGTTGCAGGAAGAGTGGAGAAGGAGAGAAATAAATTAGAATTTAATATTAAAGAAAATGAAGAGCAGTAAACAGAGATCTGAACGATTTTCAGACTCGATACTAGGTCTAACTGGTCAGAGGGTTTCAGAGGAATTAAGTGGTTAGATCTGAATCAAAACAAAATACACTTAATGGGCTGAAGACTGAACAATTCAAATTCATATCTTTATTAAGTGCAAATAAATGAGGCCTTAGATTAATCGTATGGCGTAAATATGATGGATACGCATCCCCGCCTTAAGAAAGGTAATTTAGAGGTAATTTTATGGCGTACAGAGGATGAATACGCATCACCGCCTTAAGCAAGGTAATTTAGAGGTAATTTTATGGCGTAAAGAGGATGGATACACACCCTCGTCTTAAGAAAGGTAATTTAGATGTAATCTTATGGCGTAAAAAAGATGGATATGCATACCTGCCTTAAAGAAAGGTAATTTTAGGTAATCTTATGGTGAAAATGGATGGATACCCATCTTTGCCATAAGAAAGGTAATTTTATGGTATTCTTATGGTGGAAAGGGATGGATACTCATCCCTGCCATGAGAAAGATAATTTTATGGTATTCTTATGGTGGAAAGGGATGGATACTCATTCCAATCATAAGAAAGGTAATTTTATGATATTCTTATGGTGGAAAGGGATGTATACTCATCCCTTCCCTAAGACAAGGTAATTTAAAGGTCCAGACTTAAAGACTTCAACTTTCAAACTTGAATAATTTGAAGACTTCAACTTGCATTCTTGACTGATTCGAGACTCCGTCTTGCTGAAGAATTCACTTGAAAATTTGATTGATTTGAGACTCCATCTTCCAGACTTAAAGAATTTGAAATTTTCAACTTGCAAATTTGATTTATTTGAGACTTCAACTTGCAGACTTGAAGAATTTGAAGACTTCAACTTGCAAACTTGATTTATTTGAAGACTTCAACTTGCAGACTAGAAGAATTTGAAGACATCAACTTGTAGACTTAAAGAATTTGAAGACTTCAACTTGCATACTTGAAGAATTTGAAAGACTTCAACTTGCAGACTTGGAGATTTTTTAAGATTTCAAATTTTGAAACAACTCATATTCATAGGGGTTTGCCCCCATCGAGTCACCACCGTTTGGTGCAAGTTTGAAGTTACTCATAACTTTAATTTCCATGTGACATATCATGTGGAAACATATGGTTTCTTGACACTCATGCAACTGAACTTAGAATATGATTCAAGCGCTTATGTACCTCAGTGAAGAGGATCAAGTCACAACGTAGTCCTAGGGGAGTTTTATTTGGGTGTCGTTCACAGTTCATACTTTTGCGGGACAAGAGTGACATGTAGTTTAGGCTCGTACCTTAAGGAGCATCATCTTACTTGAGTCGGTGGTGGTATGTCGTCCTATATGCCTACAAAGATTCTTCCATTCTTTCATGTCAATCTCGTTTGGACTTGGAGACGACTTTATTTAGCAGGTTGCATAGATTCTTATTAAATGCTTCAGCTAGACCATTGACAACAACATGATACATAGAAAATTTGCGTTGCTTGAAGCCAAAGAACTCACAAATCTTATTCATTAACTAATTATCAAATGGTTTGCCGTTATCTGCTATTATGCAGTGGGGGATGCCAAAACGACAAATGATATTCACCTGGATGAAATTTGCAACATTCTCCTTCTTCACTTCTTTAAGAGTGAAAACTTTGACCCATTTTTAGAAGTAATTTGTTGCAACCAAGATGTACAGGTGTCCACTAGAAGATTTTGGTAGTGGTCCAATAACATCCAATCCCCAAGCGTCAAATGAACAAGATGTGATAGTCAAGTGTAATACTTTAGGTGACTGATGTATGAAATTTGCATAAAATTGGCAAGCCCCGCACCTTCGAGCATAATATAAGCAATCATTCAACATGGTTGGCTAATAATACCCTATTCTCTATATGTGAAATTGTTGCTTCGGTCCAGATTGATGTGATCCATATACTCTTGAGTGTGCTTCTTGTAAAGCTTGGATTGCTTTTTCCTCTCCTAAACATTGCAAGAGTACTCCCTCAAATGATTTTCTATATAATGCGTCTTTGTAGTAAAGGAAGCAGATTCACGACGATGAATGTCAGTCCTTCTCCTGGGATTTTTTGGAAGTATCCCATAACACAAATAGTCGAGCATTTTCGTCCTCATTTGGCAATGTTACTACCCATTTTTGGCAAATAGTAACTTGTGTCTAATCAGGAAGAATTAGCGTTGAAGCTAGGGCAACCAACACATCAGCTTTCTTGTTTTCCATTCTAGGGAAATGTCGGAGGGATACATCTCCAATCCATCTTATCAATTTGAGCATAACCATGATAAGGGTGCAATTTAGGCTTCTTCACCTCATAACTTCCCAAGAGTTGATTGATCACCAACTAGAGTCACCAAAGACTTGTAAGTGTAATTGTTTTATGTCGACGACCATTTCAAGTCCAAGTATCAATGTTTGGTATTCAGCGACGTTATTGGAGTAACGTTATTTCAAAGTAAAATAGAATGGTATAATCTCTTCTTGTGAAGTGATGAATACTATGCCAGCGCCATCTCCATCACGATGCCCCATTAAAGTACATTTTCCAAGGTGGTTGAATTTCAATAGACATCACATCTTTATCGGGAAGCTCATTGGTTAACTCCTAATCATCTGGTATCGGGTGGTCCGCCAAGAAGTCTATTAACTCTTGTCCCTTAGCAGTTTTCTGAGGGACATACAAAATCTTGAATTGTTAGAATTGGAGGTACCATATTGCTAGTCGGTCGCTAATGACTGTTTTTGATATAACAAACTTAATGGGATTTGCTCTATAAATAAGGTGAACCACGTGAACTTGAAAAAAATGCTTCATCTTTTGGTTAGACTAGCGCCAAACACAACTTTTCGATTGGAGAATATTTTCTCCCATTTTGTGTCATCGTTCTGCTCAAGTAATAAAGAGAATTTTCTTTGACTTCACTATCCTCTTGAGCTAACAGGACTCCTACAGACCTTTCTTGTGCCGAAATGTAGAGAATCAATGGCTTTCCAGGTATAGAGGCTGCTAGAACTTGAGGCTTTATCAGATATGATTCGATACTTTCAAAGGCGTTGCTACATGTTTGAACCCACTCAAAAGGAGCACCCTTCTTCATGAGATGGCTGAAAGATTGACATCTTCTAGCTAGATTCGAGATGAATCTCCTCAAGTAGGCTAACTTTCCTCGAAGACTTTTTAACTCATGAATATTTTGAGGGTCGGGCATCTTGAAAATCCTATTATCTTTGGCTTGATCAATCTCAATTCCTCGATGTCACAAAATGAAGCCAAGAAATTTTCCAGAAATAACTCCAAAGGCACATTTTAATAGATTCGTCCTCAATTAATATCTCCGGAGCAAATCAAACACCATTATTAGGTCTTTTAAATGGCCGCCCCTCTTCCTCGACTACACCACTAAGTCATCAACATAGCATTTAACATTTTTATGGAGTAAGTCATCAAATATATTCTACATAGCCCTTTGATATGTGGCACTGGCATTCTTTAAACCAAAATGCATCACTTTGTAGCAATAAATACCTTTAGGTGTGCGAAATGCAGTGAGTTCTTCATCCTTTGGTACCATGCGGATTTGGTTATAGCCAGAAGAGCTATCCATGAATGACATTGCCTCATAACCACTAGTGGCATCAATCAACAACTCTAGAATGGGAAGAGAAAACTCATCTTTAGGACATGCATTATTGAGATCCCTAAAGTCAACACAAACTCGAATTTGGCCATTTTTTTTTCTTACAGGAACAATACTTGAAATCCATGTGGGATATTTGACTTCATGAGTAAAGCCTACCTCAATGAGTTTGTTAACTTCATTTTCTATCAATGGAACCAAGTCTGGCCTAAAACGTCTTTGGGCCTGCTTAATAGGATGAGCGCCATTCTTGACTACCAACTGATGGACTGCTACTTTAGAATTCAAGCCAAACATTTCTTTATAAATCCAAGAGAAGACATCCCTATATTCTTTGAGTATATTCATATAAACAATTTCTTCATCAACTTCTAAAAATGCACTTAGTTAAGTTGGCCTTGGGTCTTCATTAATGTCAAGGTTAACTTCCTTGAAGGGATCTATTGTGGAAGTTCTGGTGGAGCACCTCCAACATCTCCTCTTCTAGAGGATCATTTTCATTGATAGATTTGTGATAACACCATATAATATCTTCCAACTCTTCATCAATCTTCGTTTGAGGCAAGATATCGTGCTCATTCTAGATCATAACATGATATGAGGACCCTACACTTTCTTCATCTTCCTCAAGCTCCTTGGTGTAAACCACAGTGTGAGCTTTCGCCTTGAGTTTCTCTTTACACGAAACCATAAGTTTAATTTGTTGCCTCATCCTAGAAGGAATCAAACTTTTGTAATCCTTTTGGATCATATGTGAAGCAAACGTTGTCAATCTTAGGTAACTTCTCTGCTGCTTGTTATTAATATTCTTCAATGGACCTAACCTCTCAAATATAGAAGTTTTGTAGTCAATTTTCCAAGTTGATCAAATATGGAAGGCCTTTTGTTAGAAGCGACAAACTCATCTTCTATGGTGATATAGTTATTGCTGGCCCTTTTATTGAGATGCGAACTGGTGGCGATTAGCTATAGCCTAAACCTTTGCGTTCTTGTCTGGTTGTACCCTCCAATGAAAGTTTTCCTAACTTTGATGCCTCATTACAGTTGTATCCAACCTTCACAAATAACTGGTAAGCATTTGGATCATAGCCTTCTCTCGTATGTTTTGTAGGGAGTGCCACATCTTATATTGGATTTTGAGCGATTGACTTTTCTCGTAGCTTTAAATATAAGTTTATTGCATCAATCCGTATGATAGGAAAAGTTGGTCCCCTTAGTGTATTTCCTTCGACGTTAGATAATTGACCTCCCGCTTTCTTCACCTTTGGAACATAGTGGAGTACAAAAGTCAACTTCTTTTTTGAAGACATGATTTTCCCTTCATTTAAAGTGGGACAAGGTTCTTTAGTGTCAACTTTGACCTTTCCAACAGCCACATCAACTCTTTTGCTTGCGATCTTATCAGACTGTATTGATTTGACATCATTAGTTTTTTCCCCATTGACAACATAACTCTTCAAATATAATTTTGCATCGTCAAAGTGTGTCTCAACTTTGGTGAAAGGATTATATCCGAAGCTATCTTTCTTTCAATCTCGCCTTCAAGATACTTCAAACATTGATAGTAATAAGATGAGATAATTTTATTCTTATGTATCTGAGGCCTACCAATAAATATGTTGTATGAAGTCTTTGCATCGATCACATGCACCTATGCGCTTGATCGCAAATCTTCCACGTGGATTTCTAATTTAATATAGTGTATGGACCTCTACCCCTTAATTAAATCCTTGTATCAACAAATGACTTTCACTAAGTTCGCCAATCATGATGTTGAGTTCCTTCAATGTGTGGATAGACAGAATATTAACTCTACATTCTTCATCTATTAAGATTTTATCTATCTTCTTCTCTAGCACTTACCCACCATATATAAAGGACAACTATGTAGTGTTCACAAAATAGAAGATCATTGTTTTTAGTATCATATGCATGTGCTTCTTGGAAAGAAGATTTAGCAGGCTTTTTAGAAGACGAAAGATACATCATTGATGATATTTCTCTCCTTGCTTCTTTTTCGTCAGTAGGAGACACTTTTGGTGAGGATTCACTCGTCATTTCTTCTTTGTCAGTAGGAAACACCTTCATTGTTTCTTCTTTGTCAGTAATGCCTCTACATTGTTTTCAGTAGACTTTATGCAGAACCAACTTAGTAAGAATTCCTCTAGAATCAGAAGATGTCGGGTTTCTGGTGGTGATGCACTTCTACCTTTGCCCTCTTCGGATGCTTAATTGATTTCTACTTCTCTAGTATCCTCACCATTTTCCTTCTAATTGGTTGCTCGACTGATTCTTTTCATAAGCTTGACTTGTTGTAACACCCCGTATTCAAAAAGACCAAATAGTAGATTTCAAGAAAGTTGTAGGTGCCAGACCACGCCGTCCACCCATGACCTTTGGATTGAACCACGAACCGTAGGTGTGGTCCGTGGTTGGCCTGCCTAGGTAGGGTCTGAGGGTCCAGGACCACGACGCGACCCACAGACTGTAGGTTAGACCACTGTATGTGATTGGGGTCCATGGTTCGAGACCTCAAAATCAGACTTGCTGCCCATGATCGACGATCAACCATGACAGGCCTTAGGTCAGAACACGGTCCGTCGACTGGGGTCCATGGATGGGCTATTGGCAGTTATTTTTAAGGGCAGTTGAGCCTTTTCCTAATTAATTAATTTCTATACTATGTCGTTTTGCCTACATTTAGAACCCATATATAAGTCTTTTTACCCCCAAATTCACCCCATTTATTCCATTCTTCCAAATTTCCAAAAGCAAACCAATTCCTCTAAAATATTCTCTTTATAAAAACTTGAAGAAGAAGAAGGATTCACCTAGGGTCTCAAGCTAAGGTTCCAATTTCTCCATTGAAGGCAAGCTTTTGGACTAAAGGTATGATAGTTTTCATCCTTGGATTCCTTTCATCCATGGAGTTCCTAAATCTCTCTATTTCAAAAGGTAGAATTCCCTAATTGAGTTAGAGTTTTCATCAATTATCATGGGTTCTCTCTAATATTGATTTAAATGAGTTAATTATGATCTTCTATGCATGAATTGATGAATTGCATGCTTTTATGATGAATTCCCCTATGAATCATGTGATCCCTATGTTTTCAAGTTATGAACCCTAAGTTGAGGGATTTTGATCTTCAAGGAAGATTTTAATTAAATTGAGCATGTATTACTAGTCTTTCATGAATTTATGATGAAATTCATATCTAACCCATGTTTTCTAAGAGTTGATGATTGAAATTGAGTTTTGACCTCAAGGAGGTGAATTATGGACTTATGCATTATTTTATGAAATCTATGCAAATATTTTAAGGGTTCTTTGAGAGTAAAGTACCAATTATGATGATGTTGTGTTGTGAAAGGATATTCTCACTAAAACACATACTAGCTTGATATGAAAGGTTTTCTCACATAGAAAGGATTCTTAGGTTGAAAGACTTTCTCACCTAATTGAATCAATGGCTAAGAGCTATCTTAATGAAACTAGCTTGAATCGGTAAGCCAAGGGCACCCTTTCATGAGTAATGAAGTCAAGTAAGAAATGACTATTCCGTGGGAATTTATGCTTAGCATCGAGTGGATATTGATAGTGAGATGAAAGCTCTCCCGTAGTAGAGGTTGGGTTTCCAAAGTAACCTCATGAGATGGAAGCTCCCCCATAGTAGAGGATGGGTTTCTAGTAGCAATATCCTTATCCATAACTATGTGCCCACATAGGTTGATTAGCTAGTGGATCCACTTAAGCTAGAAGTTCAAGGTTCTACCTTAGGAAAGTGGAACAACCTCTTTTCAGTGTGGGGTAGACACCAGATTCCATGTTATAGCTCACATGGTCTCATGTCGGTTAAGGCTAATTCCCCACAAGTAATAATGAATTAAGGTTACTGAAGGAGTATCAAGTATGAGTTCAAAGATGTTAAAAAAGAAGTTAGCTTTGCATTGACCATGATTTATGACTTATGCTTTATAACTTTTTCATGTGATATTTAACTTGGTCAATTGCATGCCATGAAATGAAATGTCCCCTTTTAGCATGTTTTAAATGTTGTATGCATGGATATCATACTTGGTACATTGTTTTGTACTAACGCATACTCTTGCCTACATCTTTCCCAAATATAGGGTCCAACAGATAAGTTTTCGAGTCTCGTGGCTAGTTGTTGAGTTCATGATTTCCCGAGCTTTGGTGAGTATTCATGCTTCGAGGACGGAGTTGTTTTTTTAGTTTCTTTATTTTATTTCCATTTTGGACATGATGTATGGGCTAGGCCCAATTTCATTCTATTGTATTAGATGGCTATGTTGAGACAAGAGTTTAGACTTTCGCTTTTCGTTTAAACATTTGGACTTGGACTATTAATTTACTGTTATTGTTCTATGTCTTATGTTATGAGAGTTAAGTGGCTTGTATGAAGTCCTTCGTGGTTCTATACGTCATGTTATATCTAGGGGGTACCCCTGGGTCGTGACAAACTTGGTAATCAGAGCACAAGGTTTAGAATGGTCCTAGGATGTGTCATAAGCCACGTCTAGTAGAGTCTTGTTCATGAGTGTGAAGCGTGCAACATTTATGAATGAGAAGCTACAAGATGATTGGGAAACTCCAATTCTTTCATTACTCTTAAGTCGTGTGATAGATTTTAACTCTATAAGGCTCTCTCCTAATCCTTATCCTATGTTCTTCAAGATATGGCTACCCGAAGAGCTTATGCTAAAAGGAATGCGGAACAAGAAGCTCCTCCCCAAGCTTCTCAAGTTTCGATTGATCCTTTGGCCAAACATGTTTCTAATGCAGAGTTTAGGGTTGCTTTTCAAGTGTTGGCTCAAATGGTTACGACCCAATACAATAGGGAGGTTGTGGTTCCCGCAAGCTCAAATGTGAATTCAGCGGCTTCAAGAGGGAGAGACTTCACAAGGATGAATCCTCAGGATTTTCATGGTTCTAAAGTTGAGGAAGATCCCCAAGAGTTTATCGATCAGGTCTATAAGATTTTGATGATCATGGGAGTTATGCCGGTGGAAAAGACGGAGTTGGCCGCTTATTAATTGAAAGGTGTGGCTCAAGTGTGGTATAACCAATGGAAGGAAGGGAGACCGAAAGATGCGGGTCCTCTTGATTGGAAGAAGTTTAAGGCCGCGTTTCTTGATAGATTCTTTCCCCTTGAGATGAGGGAAGCTAAGGTGCTAAAGTTCATTAACCTTCGACAAGGGGGTATGAGTGTGAGGGAATATGCTCTAAAGTTCACTCAATTGTCTAAGTATGCTTCATCAATGTTTGCAAATTCAAGGGCTAGAATGAGTAAGTTTGTATCGGGTGTGTCCGAAATAGTGGTTAAAGAATGCCGAACCGCAATGCTCATCCGTGATATGGACATCTCTCGTCTAATGGTGCATGCACAACAAATTGAGGAGGAGAAACTCAAGGAAAATTCTAGGGAGGCCAAAAGGGCTAAGACCGATTATGGTAATTTCGCTAATGCAAGGTTCGATGGACAAGGTCGTCCAAGATTCTGACAAAGGTTTTCCGGTCAAGGTTCCTCCAATGCTACTCCTAAGTTCAACCAAAATAGGGTGTCTAACCCTAAGCCTCAAGGAGGTAATGGTAGTGGATCTTCATTGCCGAGGTCTAATTGCACTAAGTGTGGAAGGAAACATGATGGCAAGTAGAGGTGTTCACGATTTGGATAAAAACTGATCCAAATCGAAAAACCAAACCAAACCGATAAAATAAAACCGATTTTATTGATGTTTGGTTTGGTTTGGTTTTAGATTTTGGAAAATCAGTAGTATTTGATTTGGTTATGGTTTTATTAAAAAAATCGAAGAAATAACCAAACCGAACCTACATTATTTTATTTTGTATATTGTTTTTATAAACAATTTTAAAAATCTTATATATGTTTTCATTAAAATTTCTTTATACTTTACTTATTGAAAATAAGAATCCCCAAGGTGAAAACATTTATCTTATTGATTTCATGTATATGAATGTTTATGACAATTCTTTGTGGGACTGAAAATGTTATTGTCTCTTCTTCTAGTCCAATATATTGAATTTTAAAGCTTTATTGATAGTAAATTCAGTGATCGAAAATTCGGCAATATAAGTCATTCTAACTATTTTTTGTTTTGAATGGATTGTTGTCACTTTTTTCACATTTTGAATGAATTGTTTCTTTTATTTTTGTGTATGGTTAACAACCGAATAACCGAACCAAACCAAACTGATACCGATAACCACAAAACTGATAAATGTATATTATATTTGGTTTAGTTTGGTTTTGATAATTTTAAAACCGATTAAGTTGGTTTGGTTTTGATTTTGACCAATAACCGATCCAAACCGACTCGTGAACACCCCTAATGGTAAGTGCCTAGTCGTCTCGGATGGTTGTTATGGTTGTGGTAAAAGTGGTCACAAAATGAGGGATTGCCCAATGTTTACGGCTAAGGGGAGAGAGGGAAAGCAAGCTCCTAATAGTGGTGAGGGTTCCAACACTCCTAAGCAAAACCGTTTCTATGCTCTTCAGACTAGAGGTGAACAAGAGAGTTCTCCGGATGTGGTTACTAATATGTTGAAAGTTTTCCAACTTGATGTATATGCTTTGCTTGATCCCGGTGCTACTTTGTCTTTTGTGACGCCATATGTGGCTATTAGGTTTGATGTGCTCCCCGATGTGTTGTTAGAACTTTTTTTTGTCTCTACTCCCATTGGTGATTCTGTGGTGGCTAAGCTGGTCTATAGAAAGTGTCCCATTTCCTTGTCCCATAGAGTTACTCTTGTTGACTTGGTAGAGCTTGACATGTTAGATTTCAATGTTATCTTGCGTATGGATTGGCTGCTCTCATGTGATGCTTCTATCGATTGTAGAACTCTTGTAGTTAAGTTTCAGTTCCCAAATGAGCCTATCCTAAAGTGGAAGCGCGAAAATTCTATGCCTAAGGGTCAGTTTGTCTCTTATCTTAAATCTAGAAAGATGATTTCTAAGGGTTGCATTTACCATCTAGTAAGGGTGAGGGATGTAGATTCTGAAACCCCTTCTCTTGAGTTGGTCCCCATTGTCAATGAGTTTCTGGAAGTGTTTCCAGATGACTCACCCGATATTCCTCCCGAGCTGGAAATAGTCTTCGGGATTGACCTTCTCCCAGATATGCAACCTATCTCTATTCTTCCTTACCGTATGGCTCCGACAGAACTTAAGGAGTTAAAAGAACAATTGAAGAACTTGTTGGATAAGAGTTTCATCCGTGAGTATCTCTCTATAGGGTGCTCCAATTTTGTTCGTTAGAAAGAAGGATGGTTCTCTTCGTATGTGCATTGAATATCGACAATTGAACAAAGTGACTATTAAGAACAATTATCCTCTCCTAAGGATTGATGATTTGTTTGACCAACTTCAAGGGGCAAGTTATTTCTCTAAGATCGATCTCCGATCGGGTTATCACCAATTAAGGGTGAAAGATGCTGACATTCTGAAGATGGCTTTTCGAACTCGGTATGGTCATTATGAGTTCTTAGTGATGTTGTTTGGGTTGACTAATGCTCCGGCGGCGTTTATGGACTTGATGAGTATGGTGTTTAGACAATACCTTGACATGTTTGTAATCGTGTTCATTAATGATATTTTGATCTACTCACGGAGTAAGGATGAGCATATTGATCATTTGAGGACCGTGTTGCAAATCCTTAAGGACCAACAACTATTTGCAAAGTTTAGTAAATGTGAATTTTGGTTAAGGTCTGTAGCTTTCCTTGGTCATATTGTTTCAAGCAAGGGTATTGAGATAGATCCTAAGAAGACGGATGCGGTCAAGAGTTGTCCTAGACCTCTAACTCCCTCGGATATTAGAAGTATATTGGGTTTGGCTGGTTACTATAGAAGGTTTGTTGAGGGTTTCTCTTCAATTGCCTCTCCTTTGACGGCTTTGACTCGAAAGAAGGCTAAGTTCATATGGTCGGTAGCATGTGAGAAGAGTTTTCAATAGTTGAAAGATAGACTTACTTCCGCTCCGGTGTTGACCTTATCGGAAAGAACGAATGATTTTGTGGTTTATTGTGATGCCTCGAGAATTGGGCTAGGGTGTGTGCTAATGCAAAATGGGAAAGTTATTGCCTATGCCTCAAGCAACTTAAAATCAATGAGAAGAATTACCCTACTCACGACCTTGAGCTAACGTTGGTCGTTTTTGCCTTAAAAATTTGGAGACACTATTTGTACGGAGTACATGTAGATGTATTTACCGATCACAAGAGCTTGCAATATGTGTTTAATAAAAAATATTTGAATCTTCGCAAGAGATGGTGGCTTGAGTTATTAAGGATTACGACATGAGTGTCCTTTATCACCTCGGTAAAGCTAATGTGGTAGCGGATGATCTTAGTCGGTTGTCAATGGGAAGTGTTGCTTATATTGAAGAAGAAAAGAAAGAGTTGGTTCGAGATGTTCATAGATTGGCTTGATTAGGTGTTCAACTAGTGGACTCTACCAAAGGTGGTGTTATGGTTCACAATGGTTTCGAATCGTCTTTTGCGGCGGATATGAAAGCCAAGCAAGGTCTTGATCCAATTTTGGTAGAATTGAAAGAGGCGGTGCTTAAGAATTCCGTTGAGGCTTTCTCCCAAGGCGGAGATGGTGTCCTTAGATACCAAAGTCATTTATGTGTTCCAAATGTGGATGACTCAAGGGAATTTTTTTTGACAAAAGCTCATAGTTTGCGGTATTATATTCACCAAAAGCCACCAAGATGTACCGTGATTTACAGGAAGTCTATTGGTGGAATAAGATGAAGAAGCATATTGCAGGGTTTGTGGCAAAGTGTCTAAATTGCCAACAAGTGAAGGTTAAGCATCGGAAATCGGGAGGTTTATCCCAAGATATTAGCATTCCTACTTAGAAGTGGGAAGACTTGAATATGGACTTTATTATTGGTTTGCCTCGCACCCGGCAACAACATGACTCAATTTGGGTGATAGTAAATTGGATGACGAAATTGGCTCATTTCCTTCCCGTCAAGATGTCCTATTCGGCGAAGGACTATGCCAAATTGGACTTCAGAGAAATGGTAAGGCTACATGGAGTTCCTTTGTCCATTATTTTCGATCATGGTACCGAATTCACTTCTCAGTTTTGGAAGTCATTCCAAAAAGGTCATGGCACAAAGGTTAAGCTTAGCACGACTTTTCATACCCAAATCGATGGGTAAGCAGAGCGCACGATCCAAACTTTGGAAGACATGTTAAGGGCTTGCGTGATCGATTTTAAAGGAAATTGGGATGACCATTTGCCATTGATCGAGTTTGCTTACAATAACAGTTATCACTCAAGTATTGGTATGGCTCCATTTGAGGCCTTATATGGTAGGAGGTGTAGATCTACCATAGGATGGTTTGAGGTGGGTTAAGTCTCCCTAATAGGTCCCGAGCTAGTTCATGAGGCTATTGAGAAAGTTCGACTAATTAGAGAAAGATTGACAACAGCTTAAAGTCGGCAAAAGTCGTATGCCGATGTGAGAAGAAGGGATCTAGAATTTGAGGTCAACGATTGGGTTTACTTGAAAATCTCACCCATTAAGGGTGTGACAAGGTTTGGCAAGAAGGGGAAGCTTAGTCCCTGGTATGTAGGGCCATATCAAATTTTGAGACGTGTTGGTAAGATTTCTTATGAGTTAGATTTGCCAAATGAGTTGGCAATTATGCACCCCATTTTCCATGTCTCTATGCTTAAAAAGTGTATTGGAGATCCAACATTCATAGTTTCCCTAGAAAGGTTAAGGGTTGATGAGACCCTCTCATATGAGGAAGTTCTGGTTGAGATTCTACACAAGCAAGTTAAGAGATTGAGAAACAAATATATAGCTTCAATGAAGGTTTTGTGGAGGAATCAATTAGTTAAGGGTGCTACTTGGGAGGCCGAGGCCGGTATGATGTCCCGATATCCTCATCTATTTCCTTCTACTCATATTCTAGCTTGAGGTAATGAGTTCCTCTTAATTAGTTGTGCTTTTTTTGGGAGTCATGTGTTTTTATGTGTTTCCATGATTTCCTTGTGATTATGCATGTTCATGAAAACTTGTGTTTTGAAAGAAAATGAGTTTATATGATTGATTTTCCTCATGCTGTTGTGCATTGAGTATGAGTTGCCTACAAACTTCATGAGATGAATTGATGAACATACTAGCTATGCTTTTTGAGAGTAAATTGCATAGAGGCTCCATGAGATTGTGTCGAGCATGTTTTTAGCTTGGAGAAGGTAGTTCCTCCTTGAACATGAGAAATGTTGAGAAGTTTTTGGGAATTCATGCATATTGGGTTATTAGATGTAGTTCCTACTTCCTTATGTTGCATTTGAGTATGTTGAGCTTGGAGTTGATGTTTCCTCCTTATTTATGTACATTGCATGCATAATGGGCTAATAGAGTTAGTTCACCCCTCTTATGATGCTTTGAGAACATCCTAGCTCGGAGTCGATAGTTCCTCCTTGGTTGTGTCATGTGTGCATTGCATCGTAGGTTGGGTTGTTAGTTCCTCTCCTACTCTTTTAGAACCAGTTTAAATCTCATTCGAGGACGAATGGTCCCAAGAGGGAGATATTGTAATACCCCATATTCAAAAAGACCAAATAGTAGATTTCCAGAAAGTTGCAGGTGCCAGACCACGCCGACCACCCGTGGCCCGTGGATTGGACCACAGACCCTAGGTGTGGTTCGTGGTTGGCCTGCCTAGGTAGGGTCCGAGGGTCCAGGACCACAACGCGGCCCACGAACCGTAGGTCAGACCATTCTCCGTAGTCGGGGTCCGTGGTTCGAGACCCCAAAATTAGTCTTGCTGACCATGATCGACGGTCCACCAGGATGGGTCGTGGGTTAGACCACGGTCTGTCGACTTGTGGTTCGTTGATAGGCTGCTGGCAGTTATTTTTAAGGGTTGTTGGGTCTTTTCCTAATTAGTTAATTCCTATACTATGTCATTTTTCCTACATTTAGAACCCCTATATAAGTCTTTTTACCCCCAAATTCACCCCATTTATTTCATTCTTCCAAATTCCCAAAAGAAAACCAATTTCTCTCAAATATTCTCTCTCTAGAAACTTGAAGAAGAAGAAGGAGGATTCACCTAGGGTTTCAAGCTAAGGTTCCAATTTTCCATTGAAGGCTAGCTTTTGGACTCAAAGTATGATAGTTTTCATCCGTGGATTCCTTTCATCCATGAGTTCCTAAATCTCTCTATTCCAAAAGGTGGAATTCCCCAATTAAGTTAGGGTTTTCATCAATTATCATGAGTTCTCTTTAATATTAAATTAAATGAGTTAATTATAATCTTCTATTCATGAATTGATGAATTGCAATGCTTTCACTACAACATTTTAGGCCTACGACCATACCAGTAAAGTGTAGCCTAAACTAGCAAAAAGTGTGGCCTTTGATAAAAGGCCACACTTTTGGACTTTAAGCAATGCTTTTTAGGGGGTGGCCTAAAGAGGCGTAACCTTTGACATTAGGCAATGCTTTTGAAATGTCGCCATAGCAGCTACACTTAAAAAGCGTGGCCAAAGAGGTATTAAGGGAACACTTTTTAGTAATTTATTAGCAACACCTTTTGTTTGATTATACTACACTTAAAAGTTTGACCTTTGCTTTGTTATTGGTCACACTTAGAAAGTGTTACCTTTTATATCTCATTTAGAACAACACTTTTAAAGTGTGGCAATGTTGTGTAGATTTTTTGTTGCCACAATTTTCATTTTTAAGAATAATAATTTTTATTTGTATATATTCAATAATCACATAATTAAATATATAAGTGATCTAAAGCACAAAATGAACTAATAAATAAATCGAAGCTATATATTTCAAATAAACTTGGAGAAACATGTCTTGTACAACCAATACTTACAAAGCGATTGCTTAAAGATCTCTCTTATTAATAAATTCAAGATTGAGTTTACTTTTGGTCACTATTCAAATTCAATTACCGGCATTTTCCTGCACATTCAAAATAAAGTTAGAAGTTAGTGAAATAAATCATGTATTTAATATGCTCAATACTAGTCATTTTTAACAATACTTTCCAGCCCCTTCCCAATGTAGTGGTACTATTTTTCCTCTTAGTTGCTATTAAAACATGTATTTCATATGCTACTAAGATATCACAGTAAGTAACTACAACAAAATCCATTTTCCAATCAGCTGTTGTTAAAAAACTATAAAATCCTAGTTCTACATGTATTCCAAGACTGTTTTGGCAAATATGAATAATAAATCTGGGAGAAAAGAACATAACACTTAAATGATCACTAACAAACTACATTTGGGAAACTCCATATCAAGTCAAATTACAATATAGATACAAATTTTAGGAATTTCTTGTTGTGTGTGGATTAGTCACTGATAGGATATGCTTGAATGGTGACAAATATTTGGGCAGCTCCATATATCATGCCTCAATGGCCCACTCGGAATGAAAACATGAAGATAATAGAGTTCAAATAACTCACCAAGGTCACATAAAAATAAAAGAAATAGATTAGCCTCTGTTCATGAAGATGAACTTTCAAATAAAGCCAAACCAATCCATAAAAATAAAGTAACTGGCCAAACACATCAATGCACACTTTTATCAACAGCCTGTCACATGCTTATTTAATACAAATTTAAACTACCAAATCAAAAGCAAAATTGACTAAAACTTTTCACTTAGGCATAAACGGACTACTGGAAGACAACTCTTTATAAATTTTAACATTTTAAAGACAAGAGACATCTAAATGAAACCAAGAATCACTTGCAAAGCTAATCCATCTTGAAGGTAGTGCCTTCCCAAGACAACATAGGCTACTGATCCACATTAAAATGCAAAAAATTCATGTCAAATTTCATTCTAGCAAATGTTAAAGAAAAATGAAGCTCACAGAGGTCACAAACAATAGAGAAACAGGCGATTCATTTATCACTAGAGAACAAACACTTATGCAGATCACAACTTGAAAGATATAATACAAACTCATTTGAGTCCTATTATGTCAAGCTAAGTGATACTGGACAATATCTCACCCCAAACAAATGAAAGAGCATCCACATCTCTAAAAAACACAAAACGACAGGAATCAAATACAAATTCACTGTGAGAATCAGAAAAAAAATGTCCACTATTAAAAGGGAACATTCACAAAATAGAACGACCCTACAAAGGTTGAATAAATCTACACCTACTGATATGAGTGAGAATTGATCAATCTGAACATAGAAAACAAGCACAAGAACAATGGAGTAATTTCTTTGACACCTTAAAAATCCATAACCAAAAACAAGAAAACTACTACAACAGATAGAGACAGAAAAAACTCATGGTGATTAACAAATAAATAAACCAAGCTTAAGGCGAGCACAACAACTACGAACTCAAGAAGACTAAGAATAGGGAAAACAGTGCTTGAATGGTGGCAGATAGATATCAGTATCTTATAACAGATGAGAAAACAAATGCAATGTTATTTATTTCAATGGATTCACATGCCTGCTATGTTATATTTAAGTTAAAAGTAGTTATTCAATGAACTACTTTTGAAGCAAAAAAATAAATAAAAGATAATGGATTGTGCTGTGAAAATATTTTTGAACCATTAAATTTTTTCCCCTTTCTGCAGAGCTGTGCTGTGAAAAATCAAGATATGGATTTCTGAAAGATTACATCAAGTTATTAATGTTGATCAATGTTAGGTACTAGTTGTAAACTGTGCAAGGTAATTTGACTATAACATTGTACCAATACCCTTATGGCCTATACAAAGTTACAGAAGCAAATCGAGTTAATGAGGAAATTGTATGTTTCATTCATAATATTGTAGTGGCTTCTTCATGGGATCAACACAAATTTCCTGAAAAAGAGCAATGTTATGCTTTGTTATTGAAGGTCATTTCTACATAGGGATCATTATCCGTTTGGCATTTTGAATGAATCATAGTTGCTTTCATTCATCTTGGCTGAATGGACAATTACCTCAATTGCAGCAGCTAAGCGCAAAGTGGAAGCTTCACACCAGGGTCGGCCAATGAGTTGTATACCTATGTGAAGCCCTTGCGTGCCATTACCAACCTGAGCATGTAACTCACTGATATTAGATAGCGATAATTACCATTGTTGTACTAGGTGAATATAACTCATTCTGAATGTGATAAACAAATCCTACATTATTGGATCAATTGAAGGAAATCTAGGCTAAAATATGCATTGCAGGGGATAAAGTTTTTTTATATTTGGAGTAAGTCTAGGGCAATATAATCTTGCCTTACTTCCCATGTAAATGGTTAATTCCTGAATGATCACTGGTCAACTAACTACCCCGAATAAAGAAGAAAGGTGCTGCAACTTATAGGGATAGTAACTGCAGGAAGTCCCAGAAGATTTGTTGTTATAATAAAGATTTCCTGAAATATAGAATACATGAATACAAATAGTAGAGAAACAAACTTTGTATAGTTTCAACTAACTCCATAGTTTATGATATCTGGTAAAAGTTGACTAAGGGAAAGGCCTGAAACTTGCAAATAAGTCTCCCCAACTTTAAGAGCACTTGGTGGAATTTTGGGTGCTATCATGCTGAAAATGAAGGAAGTTTCAGAAATGGTGATAGGAATATTCCTGCTTATGTGCAGAAGCTCAGGATGTCAAAAATTTATCTTTGACATGTATCAGCTAACTAATCTACTGTCTACACATTCTGGACCAGCCATTTAATGTTTTAGGTATCTACATTAACAAGTCAGTCACATGACCACTTCATCTGTAAGAATATTATATCAGCTTCAGAAATCCCACCAATTCAAAGAAGGAGGGGGGGGGGGGGGAAACAAAAAAGAGCAGGAGAAACCAAAGAGGGGAATAGTTTGGAAAATATGAGTGACTAAATTTTCACACAAGAACAAAAGAGAAAATATGTTCAATAACTGGAATATAGTAGCCTTGGTGAAGGTATGAAAGTCCTTGACGTTCCCAGTTGTAGGTGTCACAATGATATCCACTTCTTGAAAATCTCCATATGGAAATACATTAATCGCCGCCTGCAAAAAACCCATACAAGATTTATGTCAATCATGTTTCTTGTACTTTTGAAAGATCTATTTCTGTTTGTATCGGTAAGAAATGCATAATACACTAATTGGAAAGGTTAGCATTACAGAGTATATGCACAAACCAAGCATAAAAAAATATACATAACTACTAAACAACCCAGAAATTAGAAGACAATAGTCCTGGAACATTTTCTCTTTTTCATGATCCCATTGTGCTTTCCGAATGAAGCATTACTTTGAGGATATTAAGTACTCTACCATATGTTATCAAGTCATATGCTTGGATTGGAATGTATCTGAATTCTTTCAACAACATTGTTGATAGGTTCCAAAGTTATCAACTTAAAAGTTTTGGCGACTAATTAAGTGTAAAAGTAAACCTAAGGTAAGATACAACTATCTGATGTTTTCAGTCGTTTCAGATGCCACCATATTTCTAAATCAATAAATCAGTTCTTAGATGACAACAATAACATCAGACCAGTTCTCAAATGGAGTGTGAAAGAAATTCATGACTAGGTTAGATTGGTTTAGTGTAGGTAGCTTAAGAAACAACATGCCTTACCTAAGCCGCTGAGCAACAACATAGTCTGCTGCAGTAAATGAATGAAAAATGCTAGATTTGTATGTGTATCACATGTCAATCTTGCTCATTTCCTGGTGACAGAAAAAGAAGAAGAAAATAGATAACAAATATGATATTAGGAAATAGTTTAAAGTTACTCCCAATAAGACATTGAGATCTAGTAAGATGACATGTGATGTACTAGAATATCTAAAGCAAAATTGTGTACCCGCCACCACAGTCTGGATTCAATGTGCACAATGATTCAGACCTAATAGAAACAATATGAGCAATGCGCATCTCATGCAGCTCTGGTATTACATTCTCTACAGTCTTCAACCACGATATAAAGAAAAATATTAGACATACTAACAATCTTGTAGAATGATAGATCCTCACAATATTGAAGCTAATTGTTCAAAATATTCTAAACCAAAGCTAGAAGATACACCAGCCAAAGTCCAGGATAAAGCAATGGAGAAAGTAATAATTGAAATAGGCATACTTTGCATCTATGATTTTCTGATAGTTGACTGAGAACATTCTCACACTTGTAGGATATATATGTTGAGAAGACATCATTAAACCACTACAAGATGAAGTTGCTATGAGATTATCAAAGAAATAATGGTTATCACCAAAAAAACAAAAAAATTAGTGCACAACAATATAGTCACCTCTGCATATTTTCCAAGGCGCAGTCATTCCTGAGATCGTGAGCTCCCTGATATACTGTGAGTTTACGGTATTTCTACTACATTTCACATACAAGTTGTGTGTGTCTAGGGCCTTTTTATATTGGTTTTTATGTGTTTTTATCATGTTTTGCAGGAAAGATGTTCAGGCGCGGAAGTATAGAGACAGCTGAAAGAAATGCAGAACAGGGGATTCACTGAGGTGATCTACAGACCGTAGGTCCATTCACGGTCCATAGGTGATGATCGTAGATCAGCAGGCATGGTATTGAGGACAAATCAGGGAAATCTGACCAAGTGCGGAACCACGGTGTCCATTGACGGTACGTAGATTGATCTACAGACCGTACTGTTGATCCGTAGAGTGATACTGCGAGGGTTCCAGTACCTGATTTTTGAAGATTCTAAGTGTGGAGCTACGGAGGGGATTGACGGACCGTAGATCGATCTATGGTCCGTACTGCTGGTCCGTCGTTTGCTTCAGAGAAGCTGATTTTTGGA
>JAJOOH010010496.1:0-26573 GCA_029582605.1 Solanum gracilifrons | reverse complement strand
ATATATATATATATATATATATATATATATATTCTTCTATTTGTTTTTTTTTATTTCTAGACCAAATCTCATTAGGGACACACAATTTCTTGCCTAAAGATAGAATGGACTAATAAAAAAAAAGACACTTCACCTAAATATATTATTTTCTCTCCTTTTCTATGAAACAAGAAGACTTCAAATACATATCTTCTGTCACTTTAATTGTGTGTCCCATCAATGCAATGATATATCTTGGAGCAATTAACTAAAATTATCATACAATGAACCTAGATAGCTTTCTATTCATTACAATATTTACATTATTTATTTAAATAGGTGTTGACATATTTTGACGATATATTTCATTCATGGTTTGGTGTATGATTGAAGACAATTGCAGCATCTTCTCAGCATTCTTTAAAGTATAACAAAGCTTGTCAAGAAATCCAAGTGCATGAGAAGCTTCTAATGCTGGAATTATTCCTTCTAGCACACACAGTCGTTTAAATGTTTTAACACAAAAGTGAAATAAATTTTATTAATAATATTATATTATTATAGTATAGAGGGAAAAAGCTCAAATATGTCACCGAATTTTGAGAAAAGACTAATTTATGTCATCGTTAAAAGTTTGACTTATCTATGCCATTTTCATTTCAGAAAAGGCTCATCCATGTCATTATTTGTTAACTCGATGAAAACAGTTCTGCTTTTGAAAATTCATTTTTACACTTGGGTGAATTATTATGATTCGGCCACATCATTAATTAAATCACTTTTTAAAAGGAAACAAACTCAAATATGCTATCAAACTTTGAGAAAAGACTCATCTATTTCATCAGTTAAAAGTTTGGCTCATCTATGTTATCTCAGCTAACAAGTAATGGCATGAATGAGTATTTTTCTCAAACAAAAATGACATAGATGAGTCAAACTTTTAACTAATGACATAAGTGATTTTTTTTTCTCATAATTCAATGGCTTATTTAAGCCTTTTTCCTTGTATACAAGTTTAAAAAATTTAAACAATACATAGTTGTTTTAAGATAATTACCTTCTAAGGCTTGTTCATCGGTAACGGTAGAAAACTCTATTCGTTCGATGTCTTTTAGAAAGCTAAGCTCAGGGCTGACACCAGGATACTCTACTCTACTTGCATAAACAATATTTAAGTTATTATACACATTGATAGTGCACATTAATTTCTATATTATTAAAATAGGCAAAGTGGTTCTGAATTTTATAACGACAATTTCAAGTGATAATAATTAAATTCTAAACTTAATATTTATACAAAATTAATAACTTTTTAGTGTGAATACATCATTTGAGCAAAGTTAATGTGTTGAAAGTAAAACTTACCCGACACCTATGTAGTGTGGTCGAATAATTTGTCCATCCTCGTCTTGTAACAGATAGCTCATAGCACCATGGTACACCCCAACTTGACCCCTAGCCATAGTTGCCGAGTGTTGATCTACACCAAACGAATTCAGAATATTAGATTTTATGAATTTTTATAACATTATTATCAACATCAAGATAATTTTATTAAGTTTACGTGAATTCATAATTATTACCTAAATCAAAACCGATCCCACCGGCCTCAACTCCTATTAGCCTAACATCTTCATCTTGTATAAATTCATGAAACAATCCGAATGCATTACAGCCACTCCCAACACATGTGGTTTGCCACTCCCCTTGTCCATGGTTTGTTTCCTATGGCTTGGCATGGGTGAGGTCCTATGGTTGCACCTGCTAAGAAATAGCTTTTATCCAAATTATCAACCCAATTTCTAATACCTTGTGACACAGAATCATTGAAACTTCCTTTAACTGATTTCACCTGTACATTTATTATGTTTCTGTCATAGAAAAAACCCAAACCAAAGGAAATAAGTACTTCCGTTGTCCCAATTTATGTGGCACTTTTCATTTTTCGAGAGTTAAACAGTTTAAGTTTGATTGGCATTACGCATGGTATCTTTAATTTTTTTATAAAATTTATATATTTATAATTTACGTAAGAAGTACTATAAATCACAATGATTGACAATTAAAAATATTTTTAAAATGTATGAAAAATTTACGGTCAAAGATAGACTTGGTTGAATCTCGAAATTTAAAAAGTGTCACATAAATTGAGACAGAGGGAGTAATGTTTATCTGATTTTGACTTTAAAAAGATAGAACTAAAGAATTACAAAGAAGAAATGATATATTTGTCTTTTAAATGGACTACAATAAAAAGTAAGATAAATAAGTTAAAACAGATGAATCTTTTTTTTTACTTTTTTTGGTGTAGATGGGAGTTGTGAATATACATTCTCTTACATTGTTTTGATACTATGTTAAATTGTATTATTGTTTCATCGAAAAGATTAAGACCTCAGAGAAGATATAGTTTGGACGCATTTTGTCATGAAAATTTTATTGTCTATTATATTATCTTGGACAATTGATAAATTATTAGTCGAGTTAGGCGCAAATGTTCATTTCTTTGTAGAATAAAATGTAAGATGGAAGCAGAATGTAACAAGTGTTGGTTTCCATTTATAAACAATTAATCTGGAATTGGCAGATGGTTCAAAGAAGACTCTCGTACTCAATTACAGCAGTTGCCGAAGGAGAATTAGGAAACAAATTTTGAGATAGATACTAGAATGGACATAGTGCTAACTACTAGCTATCATTTATAATAATAAATATAACTAAGCTAATTGTTTTCTTCTAAAATTACGGGTGAAGTAAATTCAAATCATAACATTAATGGATGGAAACCAAAAATGTGTTGTATGATTTTCGACAGAGTCTCAAATGCTAATGTGCACTGCTAATATTAGGTAATTTGTTTTCTTCTTAGGAATTTGATTTTTGTAGAAATGGTTCCGATAGCTAAATATAAGTAAGTGAGATTGAGATTGTTTGTTCTTCTACATACTGATATTCTGAAAGGAGATTTGTTTTTTATCCTTCTTTCTAAACTCATCATAATCTTAAATTTGTACCAAACAGAAAGGATTTGAGACCATATTAGGATTTTTCTGTTGTAGGATCTATTAAAAACGAAACTTTCAAGGCCACAATTTATCTAATGCTATGAGTAAGTGTTGGGTTTTAAAGGTGTGAATGAAAAATAAAGAGTTGTGAATTTTATAAAGAGTTTTGACTTTTCAGAAGAGCTGCCACTTTTATGAAAATTGCGACTTTATTGAAGAGTTGTGACTTTTCTGAAGAGTTGTGACTTTTATGAAAAGTTGCGACGTTTCCGTAAGGTTGTGACTTTTATGAAGGGTTGTGACTTTTCCAAAGGGTTGTGACCTTTTCGATAAGACACAATAAGCATCCGTTCACACCACCCTCTATTTTTTTTATAAATAGAGGGGTTTCCTTTTATTTTTCAATAACGATAACGAATTTCTGAAATTCTTCTTCTACTACTAAATCTAGTATTCTAAGTGTACTTTACTGCTGTTGAGTGGTTTGTTGACACCATGATTTTAGGTACCGATACACATGTGAGTATGAATGTTCTATCTTGAGAGGATATATTCCATTAACCTCGGATATTTGAGGGGAATAATTTTCTTAAGGAGACACTATGTGTTCAACTGGCTCGAACTTCTTCTTTGAGGAAACACTCTTTTTAATATTTCTAATATTTTTCAGATTCTATTTTCTTTACTGGTCAGTTTTGAAAATAGTTTTGAGTATCTTAGTATTACAAGTTGAACATTGTAATATAATTCCATGCCAAAGGTGGCTTGGAACTTTAGGTGTTTATGTCAAGCATGTTGCATTAGTACATTATACACAAACATTCTGCAGATCAATCAATTATTTCTCAAGCTCCCAATACCAAACTAGTTGGAGTCAGTTACATGAATTCCCTATAACCATTCCATTGTATTAGTGTCCATTCCATTCTAATACTAAATAACTTGTCCTAAGAAATACAAGTTAGGGTTCTCTAACTCTGACATCTTTTTAAAAAATTGAAGACGGAAAAATGTTGAAGTGCTCAGCAGGATAATGCAACAAACCTTGCCGTTTATCTTTTTAGTCGTTATTTGAAATTTGTTTGCAATGACATAATTCTGTCTCTAGGGTCATGTTTCACCTGTGCAACGTACTACACTGGAAATACTTCCGCAACTGCGTCCTACAGACCTTTCTGCCATGTGATCACCGCTGTTTACCAAATTATTGTTGTATCTTCCCAGCTCTATTTCCTGTATGAGAAGCATTGAAGACGAGAGCAGCCACACGACCAGTGAGAGTAGTTACTTGTTTGGAATCAAGACATTTGTTTGAGCTGTTTTATATTCTCAAATGAAATTTATTTTGTTTGATATTGTGGCCCAGGGACCAAAGATAATGATAAGATCAGTAATGGAATTGCTTCAACATCCCAAGGGGAAGAAGAAGCTTCACCTAGGAATCCTGACTCAACAACAGTGATTGTCTCAAATCATCTTTTCGTGGAAAAACTTGTCCCTGTGTTAGTGGATCTCTTCTTGCAGGATCCACCTGCAGGGAAGTACAAAATTTTACCTGATATTATACAATCTTTAGGAAGGTAAGAGTTGATCATGTATGAAAGATCCTCCAGTTTTTGTTCCCGCCTATCACTAAAATTTGATCATGAATGACGGATCCTCTTGTATCTTTTCCCACCATCATTGAAAGCTGCTCATAGTGTTTGATTTAAAATACTTCTTGGAAGTATATTTTTTTGACAGTGGGGAACTATCTCTAAGAGTTGGCTGGGAGATGCAAGATATTGCAACCTTATTGTACAGTTGAAAAAAAATTAGCTTCTAATCCAATCTTGTTATGATGTTGGGAAAGAAAGGGAGCTTATAATACCATTCTCATGTTCTCATCAGTTAATTACCTCAAAAGTAGACCAATTCCTATCTTTATCATAATCTAATGACAGTTTTCCTTACTTTTTATTTTTTTCCTTTATCAAAAACAGTACTAAGGAAGACTGCCATTAGATTATGATAAAGATAAGAAATAATCTAGTTTTGATGTAATCCTTTCTCGTCTCTTGCAGAATTTGTTGTAGGCTTCTATTGTATTTTTTTTTTTGTTTTATTTGGTCTCACATGTCAATAATACATAAGTAACTCTTTATGGATCACAATTCGAAGTGCTTACTTATACTCCTTTTATTGATTTTGTTCATCTTTCAAGGAAATTAATATTCTTAATGAATTCAGAGCTTCTTATAAACCAAGTTCTGCATTTCTTTCGTAGATGTATGATAACAAGAAGAGACAATCCTGATGGCTCACTTTGGAGACTAGCAGTTGAAGGTTTCAGTTGCATTCTGCTTGATGATATTAGAAAACTGACTGGGAATGCAGGGTCTGAGTTGACTATTACCAGACCTGCAAGAATGCGTATCTGGAAAGAAGTGGCCGACATTTTGAAGATATTTCTAATAGGCTACTGTGGTCGTGCACTTTCAGTGATGGTGGACAGTGCTGATAAATCTCTCGAGATGAATCTCCTGGATATTCTAGGAGAGAAGATTCTCAAATCACAGATTGATGCGCCTCTTGAAGTAATTGTCTAACCCAAATCTTTTTAGATATTGACACTCTAGTTCTTTCACTTTACAACTGCACATATTTTGTAATTTTTCACAAACCCTTCATCAAGATTTGGTAGGGAAGATACTAGATTTAGTTGACTTTATAGGAAAATTGTTAAGAATTCCCTTTTGGGGTGTGCCCACCACTCTGGGGAATTTAACTTTCCAATTTATTATATTTTGGATGATGAATTTTTGCTGTGAATACAAAGTTGCCCTTTTCTCGGAAAAATAACTTCATTTTGGGCCACTTTGTACCTTCCCATGTTAATGAACCAAGTCCATTTTTGGAACTTCTGTATGCAAGATGTGCTTGTGTGTTTCAGATGTTCCAAAGGTGTATGTCTTTCATGTCCACTCTTTTCTGAAAAAGAATTAAATGCTATATGTTAGAGTGGGTAAAATTCCCATATTGATTGGGAAATGAACCAGTGGTCTCCTTATATGGACTTAGGCAATCCTCCCCTCATGAGCTAACTTTTGGGGTTGAGTTAGGGCCATGTGCCATATCTTTACATGGTATCAATACCGTTTGAGCTCCCGATCCACACTCCAGTTTGGCCTGGTTGTGAAGGTGGGTGTTAAAGTGGGTAAAAGTCTCATATTGGTTAGGGAATGGACTGGTACCCTCCTTATATAGAATTGGACAATCACCCCTCATGAGCTAGCTTTTGGGGTTGAGTTAGGCCTAGATGCCACATCTTTACAATCCTTCCGTCATGATCTAGCTTTTGAGGTTGAGTTAGGCCTAGGTGCCATATGTTTACTCTACCTATCATGGGTTTCTCTCAATCTATTGTGTGCCCACTAGGTATTAGTCAATAAAGTTCCACCAAGTGTCCCCTATTTCTCTTTGGTTTTCAAAATACCAAGTCCAACGAATAGCCAACCACCACCAACTTTAGGACCCTTGTTTGTGTAAGCAATTTAACAAATAATAGTTACCTTTGCAATACTGAGTTCTCGAAAATAGGCTACGGAAAAAGAGCATATGCATTTCAGGTGACAGAGCTCCGGTCAGTAAGATTTGAGATAATAGGAATTATTTATGGCCTTTTGCATAAATATGGAAATCAGCTATGAAGTAATAACCCAGATTGGTCGCTTGAGAAGTTCAGAAAATAAAATATGATGAGCTAATCATCAAGTTTGCCACAAGATCAAGATGTCTAAAACTATCTTGTGTTTTATTTGAATTTGGATGCAATTATGTTCAAACAACTCAAAGTCCTCATAAACCATGTATGCCAACATGGGTAGAAAGGGTCATACTTTTTAGATGATTCCTTATTGCCTTGTAAGCATAGTTTAGTGGATCCACTTAGTTGAGGATGTCTTATACAACAGCAAGGTATATGACAGTTCTGGCAGCGTGGGCGAGACGTTTTATTATCACGTAGCTCATAGTGATTGTTGTCGGTTAGAAAATCTTTCAAATAAGAGTAGAAGAGTTATAATTGTATTTTTAAATACGTTGAGTTATTATTTATTGTTATAAAAGATTTCTTTATAATGCATCTCTATTGTTGCTTTTATATTGAACTGAGTTGATTAATTCTAAGTTTGAGTTTCTTTGAGTTGAGTTGAGTTGAGTTGAGTCGAGATGACGTGAGTATGTTCTTCCTTTTTATTAACTCAAGCTTGAGTTGAGTCGAGATGACGTGAGTATGTTCTTCCTTTTTATTAACTCAAGCTTATGTTTGTTCGTTAAAGTTCCCATTACATGCTCGTACATTCCATGTACTGACGCCATTTGGCCTGCATCTTTCATGATGCAGATATAGGAGTTTGAGGTCATCAATAAGTGCACCGTTGATACCACTTTCAGTTCCAGAGTTGTTTTGGTGAACCTCCTTGCTTCCGGAGGATTCCCATTTACTTTTCAGTTTTGTTAGAATGTCGCGGGTCTTGCCCCAACTTCCGTCATTGTCATTAGAGACTTCATAAATAGCAGTGTTTTGAAGAGTGTTTTCCATTTCTTTTGTTAAATGCTTAAAACTTGAGTTGAACAGTTATGTTATTGAACATTTCAGACTATATTGAGTTAAACTAATTTTAGTTATGATGTCCTTATGAGTTTAGTTATATTTTAGGGTCCTTTATTGTTGATTAAGTCTTCTACTGAGAGTTGAGCCAGGCCAAAGAGAAGTCACTAATGCTGAGTTCAGGGATACTATGCGAATGTTGGGTCAAGTTGTGACCCACCAAGCTGGGCAACAAATAGGGAATAGACAGAATGTGGCTTACACATCCAAAATCTGTGAGTTCTTGAGGATGAATCCTCCAGAATTCACCGGTTCAAGTGTCACCGAGGATCCAAAAAACTTTGTGGAAGAGTTGTAGAAAATGTTTGAGGTGATGCATGTTGCAGATGCTGAGCATGAGGAACTAGTTGCATACCAAATCAAGGGTGTTGCTAGGACTGGTATGGCCAATGGAAGAAGAGTAGAGATGAAGGGACACCAATTGTGAGTTGGTATGTGTTTGAAAAGGCATTCTAGGGGCATTGCTTTCCCTATGATCTGAGGGAGGTGAAGGTAAAAGAATTCCTTAACTTGAAGTTGGAATCCATGAGTGTGCATGAGTATAGCCTCAAGTTCACTCAATTGTCCTGCTATGCTCCGGAGATAGTTGTTCATATGAGGAGCAGGATGAGCTTATTTGTGTCTGGGATATTTCGCTTGTCAAGTAAAGAGGGCAAGACAGCTATGCTGATAAGAGACATGGACATAGAAAGGCTTATGATCCATGTGCAATAGGTTGAGGAAGATAAGCTGAGAGATAGAGAAGAGTTTCGAAATAAGAAGGCCAAGACAACATGTAATGAGCCTGGGCACCAGAAGAGCAATGTGAACTGGTCATCCTTTCAACAAAAGCTAAATGGACCTGCTCCATTATCTGCTAATGCACTTGCACCAAAGAACAGAAGTGATTTCAAGAATCAGAATTCTTAAAGCTTCAGAGCTAGACCTGCACAATCTCAAGGTAGTGTGGAACGAGGTAATTGGACTCCTGCATGTGCTAAGTGTGGTAGTAACCACCCAGGAGAGTGTCGTGATGGCTCCATTGGTTGCTTCAAGTGTTGTCAGAATGGTCACTTCATGATAGAGTGTCCTAAGAACAGGCAGGGTAGTGGTAATGGAGGCAATAGAGTCCAATCTTCTTTAGTGGCTCCGCCAGACAGAGTTGCACCTAGAGGAGCTACTTTAGGGACAGACGGAGAAGCAAACTGTATGTAGCTATCACCAGTCGCCAAGAGTCACAGAATTTACTTGATGTTATTACTGGTATGATCAAAGTCTTTACTTTTGAGGTATATGCATTGCTTGATCCAGGTGCGAGTCTATCTTTTGTGACTCCATATATTTCTATGAATTTTGATATTCTTCCCGAACAACTTCTTTAGCCCTTCAGTGTTTCCACACCTGTTGGTGAGTCTATTATAGCTGAGAGAGTTTATCGTGATTGTACAATTTATGTCAATCACAAGGACACCATGGCTGACTTAGTCTAGTTAGATATAGCGTACTTTGATGTTATTCTAGGTATGGACTGGCTTCATGTTTTTTATGTCTTAGTTGATTGTAGAACTCTACTAGTTAAGTTCCAATTTCCTAATGAGCCACTTATAGAGTGGAGGAGTAGTTCAACAGTGCCTAAGGGTCATTTTTATCATACCTTAAGGCCAGAAATTTATTTTCCAAGGGGTACATCTATCACTTAGTGCGAGTTAATGACTCAAGTGTTGAGACGCCACCTATTCAATCAGTTCTAGTTGTGAGTGAGTTGCCAGAGGTCTTTCTAGATGATCTTTCTCGAGTCCCTCCTAAGAGAGAAATAGACTTCGGTATAGATATTATTCTTGATACTCGACCTATTTCTATTCCGCCATATAGAATTGCTCTTGTTGAGTTAAAAGAGTTAAAAGAACAGTTGAAAGACCTTCTTCATAAAGGTTTCACTTGACCAAGTGTCTCACCTTGGGGAGCTCCGGTCTTATTTGTGAGGAAGAAAGATGGTTCTCTTAGGATGTGTATTGATTACTGTTATGTCGTAATTTTACTATCTTTAGAAAAAATCCCTTTTTGAAATGTTCTAAGTATAAAACAATTTGAGAAACAATACTTAGAAAAGAGTTGCCGCTTAATTTTTCAAAGAAATTAAGAAAACTTAATCTAAAAAGACTCTAACAGATTGAGTCTTTATAAATTTAGAGAAAATGTGTAAGAGGTTCTCATTTACACTTCAAGAAGGTTTTAAAAGCATTTGAAGTGTCCGCTAACACGCGGTTATCCTACGACTTCACTTAAATATTTTTTGACTAATTTTAGGAAAATGATTTAACATAAAAAGATAATTTACATATTTGATTAACTTTGAAAAAATAATCAGAGAAAGAACATTTTTAAATTTTTTAAGAAAAGAGGACCTTAATTGAAACATTTGAATTTAATTACAAGTGATTAGAATCTTAATAAAACAAGACTAATTAGAATTTATTTGACTCATTTTATAAAGGGAAACTTACATAAATATAATATATTAATAAAATAATTACCATTTGTAGCAATAACATTTTTTTTCACTTGATCACTTTTAATATATTTATAATACAATTTTATTTCATATTACATAGAACAATTTACAAAACACATATAATACAAGTTTTATTGATAGATAATACATTTATCACACATTTTAATACACTTATAATACAATGTGTCAATTTCTTACCAAACAAGCATAATATATTTTAAAACAGTTATAAGACATATATATTGCATACATAATTCACTTTTAATACATATTGTAGATTTATCATAGTATAGCAACATGTTGCTATAAATGGTAATAAATAAAAACTATCGTTATAATTAGTAATTATTTTTAAAAGGTATCCATTCAAGTAATTTTTCCTTTTAAAAATAATAATTTGAACTAATTTAGTCGATAAACCTAAAAATCATTTTAAACTAATTAAAGATAAGTGAAAGTTTAGACTAAAAAATATTTGAATAAGTAAAAAAAGAATAAAGAGTTGATGGAATAAAATTTATTAAAGTAAACCAACACAAAGAAAATAGTACATCTTTTGGGGAATTCAATTAGGTTAATTAACAATTTTAAAGTTTAATAAAAAAAAACAATAGATAATCACAATCAAATAAGTAAAGAGTAAAGGAGTAATTTATTATGGGCCCTTCTTGGGTAGTTATGTTTAGGCTTTGGCCCCATTTTTGCCCTATACACCAAATGTATACTGTTGTATACAGGTCGCGTCTTGGCCTATTTTCTAGTATATTGGACCGTATACCAACTGTATACAATCCACTTTGACACCTCCAATCTGTATTTTTGTTTTTTGGCCATGTATTTATGTATTATGACATGTATATCGATGTATATTTAGTGTATACAAGCTATTTTTGGACTTTCCGAGATTATGTTTCAGCTTTCCAGCTCTAAGTTTCAGCTTCCAACGATCCAAATAGAAGAGAGACTGACTCGAAAAATCTCAATGATATGCAAGGGTGGAGTCCAAAATAGACTCGAATTGATCATATGCGCCAAAAAAAGAGAAGAAATTAATATCTATGGGCGGTTTAACAAACTCAACTGAAAATATCATCACACACAAGGATATGAATTGAACTTCACAATACAACAGTGCTTCAAATCATATGATTTAACATGGACATGCTTAGTTGGAAACAATCACAGTAATTTGAAAATGGACACATCATTGCTTGGTTAAGATATTTGTTTATAAATCTTGATCAAAGTTAAAGTGGCAGGACAAATAAACAAGAAGCCTTTACAATACTAAGATTAATCAATGATGACATCCAATCATATTTAAATCTACTAAAAGGGGGTCCTGCTAATATTCACAAATATGCCTAATTAGATAAGAGATTTAAATAAGAACCTAAGTCATGCTTAGACTAACTAAGTCACACTCACACATAGCATTAGATTTTAACACAGAGAATTGGAATAGGCATATTTTTTAGATCTTCCAGTAACAACAAATGTAAAGAGAGAAGTCTAAGAAAATAACCAAACTTCAAAATATAGGCAGTGATTAACCGATGCTAACATAGAACAAAACAATGCTCATAAAGAGGCTTCCTCTCTAACATATTATAACTCCAAAACAGTGAAAAGAAGATGATTATTACGGAATAAAATAAAATTTAATCAACTTTGAATCAAATAAGATAGCTACTGCCAACCGGTTATTTAATCACATTAACACAAAATCAAGTTGAAACAATGTGAAACAACTACAGTTAATCTTGAAATTCCATATGAACATATCAACAAGAATCAAAAGGCTAAAATTGAAACTAGGTTGTAATAGGGAAGCTAAGCACGAACAAAAGAAGAAAAAATCAAATAGGAAGAGATTACCTTTTGCCGAGCAGCGTTCCGGGATGAAATGAGACTTTGAAGACGATTCCACCACCACAAGTCAGACTCCGGCAAACTTTTCCTCTGTTATTTTTAAGGATGAAATCTTGTGGTTTTTTGAAGTGGGAAAATTCTGCCTCTTAAGGGTTTCAGCCCCCTCTAAAACATTGAAGAGATATGGGTATTTATAGAGGGAAATTAGGGCAAAAAATGGGAGGAAATCGGATGAAAAAGTTGAAATTTGAAAATCAAATTCTTCTCAAGAGATATGGTTGAGAATTATCTATTGTACCAATTCTCAACGGATTGATAGTTTCGATCAAGGACGATGAGGTTACGAAATTTCAATACCTCGCAATTCTTAAATGGCTCTTGTACGAGAGGATAAAGAGAGGGAGAGGGACGTGTTTGGCTCGAGGTCGCGATTTTTCTGTTGAATTTATGGATTTCATTTTGAACTGCTGGAGGAAGACGATGTACACGGGTCGGTCAGGTAAGCTTGTTGTACGTGTGTATTGTATGTTGTATTGGAATAGGTTTGGGCCGGGTCAGCTATTGGGATGAAGGATATTGTTGGTTGCACGTTGTTGGGCATGTTTGTCGATAGAAGAATTGGAGTGTGGGCTGAGTCTTTGTAGATTGAATAATGGGTTGTAGTTGTAGCTGGGCTAAGAATTGGGAAGTGGAAGCAAAGAAAAATGGGTTGAACGAATTGGGTCCAAGATTGGAGGCAACAAAATGGTTAGGATTGCAATTGGAGAGATGACCCAATTATAGCCAATTGTAGTTAATAATTTAGCCAAATTGAGTTAGTTAGTAAATTTGATTAAAACTTAAATAAGACGAATTAATGATAATTAATTAACGAGCTTCTTAATCTTAACGAAATAAAATAATTAAGTTAATTATAAATTAATTTTTTCAAAAATATAAACTATTATATAACTAAACTAACTAACCAAATATTTAAGAAAAAACTTAAATACTTTTGAGACGATTTTCGAATATTCATAAAATGTTCTAATTATGTACATAACTATATAAAACATATATATTATATAAAAATTATGGGGAAAAAAGGAAAGAAAACTATTTAAAAATAACTTGTAAACTATTTTTTTTAATTATTTTCTGAAATTCTAAAACTAATTATTTTAAATCATTTGAAATTGAAGAAGCTCGATGATTAATTTATATTGTGTAGGAAAAAAATTAGGTGTCAACAAATACCACCAATTAAACAAGGTTACTATGAAGGATAAGTATCCCCTTCTGAGAATTGATGATCTTTTTTATTAACTACAGGGTGCCACTTTCTTTTCTAAGATAGACCTCAGATCGAGTCATCAACAATTGAGAGTAAGAGAGTGTGATATTCCAAAGACAACATTTAGGACCCGCTAGGGTCATTATGAGTTTCTAGTCATGTCTTTTGGTTTGACTAATGCTCCTGCAACATTCATGGACCTTATGAACATAGTGTTTAAGCTTTATCTTGATATGTTTGTTATCTTATTCATTGATTACATTATGATTTATTTGAGGAATGAGGAGAATCATGCTAATCATTTCATAGTAGTTCTTCAAACTCTCAGAGATAGAGAGTTGTATGCCAAATTTTCTAAATGTGAGTTTTGGCTTGATTCGGTGGAGTTCTTAGGCCACATTATTTTTGGTCAAGGAATTCGATTTGACACTCAGAAGATTGAGGCAGTGCAGAACTGGCCTAGACCCATATCTCCAATTGATATTAGGAAATTCTTAAGATTGGCTGGTTATTATAGAAGGTTTGTCAAGGGGTTATCATCTATTTCGTCCCCGTTGACAAAGTTCACTCAGAAGAAAACAAAGTTTCAATGGTCTAAAGGTTGTGAGAAGAGCTTTTAGGAATTGAAAATGCGGTTGACTATTGCTCTAGTGTTGACCTTACTGAAGGGTACACAAGGTTTTGTTGTGTATTCTGATGCGTCCAGAGTTGGACTGGGTTGTGTACTGATGCAAAATGGCAAAGTTATAGCTTCAGCCTCCAGACAACTTAAGATTCATGAGAAGAATTACCCAACCCATGATCTAGAGTTGGTTGTTGTAGTGTTTGCTTTGAAAATATGGTGTCACTATCTCGATGGTGTTCATGTTGATAAGTTCACTGATCACTAGAGTTTTTATTATGTGTTCAGTTAGAAAGAGTTTAATCTCAGACAGCGAAGGTGGTTGGAGTTACTCAAGAATTATGACATGAGTATTCTCTATCACCTAGATAAGGCTAATGTTGTTGTTGATGCTTTGAGCAGGTTATCTATGGCCAGTACTTCCCATGTTGAGGAAGGCAAGAAAAATTTAGCAAAAGATGTGCACATACTTGCATGATTAGGAGTCCGGTTAATGAATTCCAACGAAGGTGGAGTGGTGGTGATGGATAAAGATGAACCATCACTAGTGTCTAACGTAAAAGAGAAACAAGACCAAGACCCTGTTTTGCTTGAATTAAAGGCAAATGTTCATAAGCAAAACATGAGGGCTTTTGAACAAGGGGGAGATGGTGCATTAAGGTATCAGAGTAGATTGTGTGTACCAAGGGTGGATGAACTCCAAGAGAGGATCATGAAAGAAGCTCATATCTCCATATACTCTATCCATTGAAGTTCCAAAAAGATGTACCGTGACTTGAGATAAGTCTATTGGTGGAGTAGGTCGAAGAAGTGTATGGCAGAGTTCGTTGTTAAGCGCCTGAAATGCCAACAAGTCAAGGTAGACCACCATAGGCTCGGTGGTATGGCTCAGAACATATATCTTCTAGAATGGAAGTGGGAGATGATCAATATGGTTTTCATTACTGGGTTGTCGCGGTCCCGCAGGCAACATGATTCGATTTGGGTGATTGTAGATCGTATGACTACATCATCCTATTCCTTGTCGTTAAAGACTACCTATTCAGTAGAAGATTATGTAAGATAATATATTCAAGAGGTAGTCAGACTTCATGGAGTTCCAGAGTCCATCATTTCAGATAGAGGTGTGCAATTCACTGCACAATTCTGAAAGTCTTTCAGGAAAGGTTTGGGTTCGAAGTAAATTTAAGTACTGTTTTCCATCCTCAGATTGATGGTCAAGTAAAGCACACAATTCATACTTTAGAAGATATGTTCAGGGTGTGTGTGATCGATTTAAAGGGTAATTGGGATGATCACTTACCTCTCATTGAGTTTTCTTACAACAACAGTTATCACTCTAGCATCTAGATGGCTCCTTATGAGGCTCTTTATGGGAGAAGATGTAGATCTCATATTGGATGATTTGAAGTTGGTGAAGTTGGGTTGATAGGGCTAAACTTGGTTCATAAAGCCATGAAGGACGAATGTTCCCAAGGGGGAGATATTGTAACACCTCGGTCTTAGAAATAAATAATTTTAGCAAGAACCAATTTGGAAAGAGCTAAATTGAGAATTATGCAAGTTAGTCTTCAATTGTGAGTTTTGGGTCAACTTCAAACGACCATAACTTTCCGTATAAGATGAGTTAGGTGGCCCATAATATATCAAATTAAAGATCTTTAAATCCTCTTTCCAATGCCACCGAGTTTTCTAAATTCGAGTTCAGATGAGGGAGATATGCCCATTTGAATTCATCTTGTCTGATTAAGGAATGTTCATTCGAATTAAAGAGGGGTAGTTTGGTCTTTTCCTTATCCCATCAGATTTAAACATTTTTAGTAATATTTTATGGGTCTAAACTGACTTAGATCAGTTTTCACAATTCCTAAATACGTTTAGTATTTTAGAGAGAAGTTTAAGAGGAGAAAAAAAGGAAAAGTTCAAGCGTTCGTTAAAGATTCTTGCGATCTTCGAGGGATTTCGCCAAGGTTTGATCCTAACAAGGTATGTAAATTTTCATAGTGATAGGTTCGTTCACCCACACGCCCATTATGAGTTTATTTTATGATTTTCATCCATAAGATTGGGTATATTGAGTTCATGATGAGTTCTTAATGAGTTTCTTAAAGTTTCCGTTTCATTCTTTAATATGAGGTTTTGTTGAGTTCTTGAGATGAGGATCTTGTACTTGGGTGTTGTTCTTGAGTAATTAAGAGTGGATTTCGTTGTAATTATGCTAGGTCTAAGAATCCAAAAGAGTTTGAGGGAAATCGTTCGATTCTAGGGGAGTTAGACATAAAATTGAAGCAAGAACATTCGTCAAAAATTAGGGCAAGGAGCGGGATTCGTGCCACTCAGTGCGCCCCAAATAATCTTCTGTAGTTTAGGGGATGGTGCCCCACGCCACTCAGTGCGACAGGGTCGCCAGGTCCCCTACCCTTTCGTCCTTCTTTCCGTGTGCGTTCCCTCGAATCGTACCTATGTTCTCTACTTGATATCCACATTTAAAAATCTTCATTTATCCTTGAGAAACCATGAATATCCAATCATAACTCTTGAATTCATAATTCAAATTCATGATAAAGTTAAGAATAAAGTTCGAGGAAGTTCTTTTGAGTCATTTGAGAAGTCTTTTGCAAACCCTTAAAACTTGTTTTAAGACTTGAGTATGAGGATGACAAGAGTTGAGTTTATTTTTTTCAAAATGAAATATATAGTAACTAAGTAATCCCAAGAGTAAATGTATTTATATTTAAAATGAGAGGAAACTTTGATTTCCAAATGAGTTCATGAGGAGTTTTTGAGCACTATCTCTTTTAAGAAAACCTTTTGAGTAATAATATTAAAGTTTGAAGATGAGGAAATATTTTTAAACATATGATCATGAGTTATATTATTGAGAGTAGTATTGAGCACCGATATGGGGACGAGTTCAGACAACTCAAAGTCCTCATACATCATATATGCCAACGTAGGTAAAAAGGGCCATACTTTTTAGATGATTCCTTATTGCTTTTTAAGCATAGCTTAGTGGATCCACTTAGTTGAGTAAGTCTTATACTCCGGCAAGGTATAGGACTGTTCTGGTAGCACGAGTGAGACGTTATTTCATCACATAGCTCATAGTGATGGTTATCGATTAGAGAATCTCTCAAATAAGAGTAAAAGAGTTATTATTGCATTGTTAAATTCATTGAGTTATTATCTATTGTTTTAAAAGATTTTTTTATTATACATCCCTATTGTTTCTTTTATATTGAACTGAGTTAAGTATTTCTGAGTTGGAGTAACTTTGAGTATCCTTGAGTTGAGTTGAGTCGAGATGAGGTGAGTATGTTCTTCCTTTTTATCATTTCAAGCTTATGTTTGTGCTATAGAGTTCCCCTTACATGTACTGACGCCATTTGGCCTGAATCTTTTATGATTCATTAGCAGGCGCACTGTTGATACCACTTGTAGTTCCAGAGTTGCTTTGGTGAGTCTCCTTGCTTCTGGAGGATTCCCATTAACTTTTAAGTTTTGTTAGGATGTCGGGGATGTTGTCCCAATTTCCATCATTGTCATTGGAGGCTTCATAGATAGTAGTGTTTTGAGGAGTTTTTTCCATTTCCTTTGTTAAATATTTAAGACTTGAGTTGAACAGTTATGTTATTGAACATTTCAGATTATATTGAGTTAAACTAATTTTAGTAATGATGTCCTTATGAGTTAAGTTATATTTGAGGGTCCCTTATTGTTGAGTAAGTCCTTCACGCTAAGAGTAGAGTCAGGCCAAGGGTTCGCCAGGGGCCAACAATGGTTCTCGAGTGCCGGCCATGTCCAGGGCGTAGGCTCGGGGAGTGACACAAATCCAATAAGGTTTGAATATCCGAATGTGATAGAGGTGTAGGCCAACTCTTAACCGCATCTGTTTTCTTCGCATCTATCTCAATACCCTTACCGAAAACTATGTGACCAAGAAAAGCCACATATCTCATCCAGGGCTTGCATTTACTAAACATTGGAAAAAATTGTTGGTCCTTGAAGACTTGAAACACAATCATCAAATGATCTGTGTGATCATCCCCACTCCTTGAGTAAATCAAAATATCATCGATAAACACAATCACAAACATGTCACGGTATTTTCTAAACAACCTATTCATCAAGTCCATAAATGCAGCCAGAGGATTAGTTAAACCAAACGATATTACCAATAACTCATAATGACCATACCGAGTCCAAAAAGCCCTATTCAGAATGGCATCGTCCTTCACCCTTAATTGGTTATAACCCAACCTGAGGTTGATTTTAGAGAAGTAACTTGCTCCTTGGAGTTGGTCAAATAAATCATTTATCCTTGGAAGAGGATACTTATTCTTAATGGTAACCTTGTTCAATTTTCGGTAATCAATACCAATGCAAAGTGAACCATCTTCCTTTCAAACAAACAAGACTGGATTAGCCCATAAAGAGATACTCAAGCGGATGAAACATTAATCCAACAAATCATTCAATTGCTCTTTTGATTCCTTAAGTTTTGTTGGAGTCATATGGTATAGAGGAATAGAGATAGGTTGTGTATTTGGGAGAAGGTCAATACTTAAGTCTATTTCCCTTTTGGGAGGAACACCTGGTAAATAATCAAGAAACACTTCTGAAAACTCATTTACAATGGGGACTGACTCAAGAGTAGGGGTCTCAGAATCCATATCCCTAACCCAAACAAGATGATAAATGAAACCTTTAGAAATTATTTTTCTAGCTTTAAGACAAGAAACAAACTGATCCTTAGGCATAAAATTTACTTATTTCCATACTTGGACGGGTTCATTTGGAAATTTAAACTTGACCATTCTGGTTCTACAATCAATAAAAGCATAACTAGAATGGAGATAATCCATACAAAGAATAACATCAAAATCTAACATATCAAACTCTACAAGATCAACATGAGTCCTCATGGGGTAAGAAGACGGGATAACTTTATCGACTCTATTAGCCATAATAGATTCACCAATAGGTAAAGAGACAGAAAAAGGGTCTATCAGCACATCCGGAAGAACATTAAACCTCATAGCCATATATGGCGTCACAAAATACAAGGTAGAACCGAGATCAAGCAAAGGATAAACATCAATATGAAAGAATTTCAACATCCTGGTAACCACATCGGGAGAACCCTCTTAATCTTGACGAGTTTGAAGTGCATAAAATCAATTTTTCTTTGGAGTACTTGAACCCGAACTACTAGGCACAACTTACCTACCATCCCTTCCCTTGTTATTTCTAGATGGGAATCCCTCAAGCAGTGACCACTCTTACCACAACCAAAGCAATTACCCGTACCCATCAAACATTTTCCCAGATGTTTCTTGCCACACTTTTGGCACGTGGGAACCGAAAATCCATTTCCACTACCATTTATGCCTTAAGCCTTAAGGTTAGACACCCTTTATTTGTTGAAATTAGGAGCCGGAGCATTGGAGGAACCTTGACCAGAAAAATAATTTGGCAACCTAGAACAACGACGTTCATCAGACCATGAATGTGAAAAGTCAACATCACCAATCTTTGCCCTGTTTGCCTCGCTAGACCTTTCCTTAAGTTTTTCCTTTTCAATTTGTTGAGCATGAATCATTACACCAGAAATGTCAATCTCATTAATGAGCATAGCTGTACGGCATTTTTTAACTATCATCTCAGAAACTCGCGAAACAAACTTGCCCATCATGTTCCTAAGATCGGCAACCATAGTAAGAGAGTATCTAGACAATTGCGTGAACTTCAAGGCATACTTCTTCACACTCATATTTCCTTGAAAGAGGGTTAATGAATTTAAGTATTTTGCTTCCCTCATCTTAAGGGGAAATAACCTATCAAGAAAAGCAACCTTAAACTTCTCCCAATTGAGAGAACCTGCATCAACCACCCTTTCTTCCTTCCATTGATTGAACCAAACTTGAGCAACACCCTTAAGTTGGTAAGTGGCCAATTCCTCCTTTTGCACCAGCGTCACTCATATGATCATCAACACCCTATATATCTCATCAATAAATTCGTGAGGATCTTCCTCAACCTTGGAACCATGAAACTTTGGAGATTCAATCTAGTGAAGTCTCTCACTCTAGTTGCCACCGTACCTACATTTGGGTTCACGGGCACCATGATATAACGTCTCAAATACACCTCATTCAATTCTAGGTTTAGACGCTCATTATCTAGTATAAAATCCAACAAGTAAGTTGGGGTCGAACCCACAGGAAGCGGTACATGTTTAAATTCAATTATGAAGTTATACAGTGGTCTAAGCGGTTTTAGGAATAAAAATTATCGAAAACAAACAAACAATTCAAAGGGGTGACAACGAATGTCAGATGGGGGGTTTGTATTGTCAATTAACAACTGAAAAAAGTATGAAAATAGGGAAATAGCAATATTAAGAGAAATTCTCGGGATGTGATCGTTTATAAACTAATTACATTGTATGGGTAATTGAAATTTAACAATAATATGCTCAAATATTGTGGATAGGCTAGGCTTTAAGTGCAATAGCTTTCTCTCGAACAACTATTAGGGTTCAGGCGATTTCTCTCAAACATCGACAAGCTTAACAAGATAAACAACCCACAACCTTAATGCATCCACTCTCTCTAGCTTTAAGGGTAGAACTAAGTTTAGGGTTCACTTTCTCAAGCAGAACCCATACCAACCCAATACCTACAATCATCAATTAAAAGCTTTGGATTGAAAACCTCTCTCAACCAAGCCAAGAACTCAAAATTAGAATTGCATTTGCAAAACCAATTCATAGATTAAAACTCAGCTAATGATTAAACCCACATTAAAACAAAAATTTCATCATCAAACAACAATCACCATAAGATGATTAAACAAATAAACACATGATCATATCCCAAGAATTAGGGTTTTAGCTACACATCATAAAAATAGAGAAACAATTATCAAATACATTAGTCATGATCTGGGTAAAGGTTCTCAAGTCTTTACAATGGCCCAAATTGAGTAAATTGAAAAACCCACTTGTAAATCTTCAAGTTTGAGCCTCAAAAGCTTCAAAGTCTACAATGGAACTCAAGAACTAAGAGAAAGCACTAACTCTCAAACTTGGGGATCAAAAACTATACTCAATAATAGCATGCGTGAAATTTCATTTTAAATTTCAATTTATAGTTGCCCAATTTTTGGCCTAAAAAGCCATTGGGCGAGATAAGTCAGGCTTCGCCGAATAGGTCGGCGATCCACAATTTGCTCCAATATATTGCCGGTTTGCATTGGTCATTTGTCCTTAGGGTTTTATCACTTTAGGCGATCAAGGTTTCCATCACGGAGTCGTTCGACGATTCGCCGATTACCCATTTGTGTCGCCAAGTAGGTTCTTCCCCAGGGTGGCATGCTGGAACTTTGGGCAAGCTAAAGAGCCACTCGACGGTTCTTCGAGTGGCCTTGGCGATCACCAGGATCGCTTTTCTTCACTTCTTCAGCTTGTTTACTCCTTTTTGCCCGGTAGTGTCCTTGCCTTGCTCTTTAGCCTACATACCTACAAATCAAAGCTTTAACATCAATTCATAGCATAAATTAGGCATTTGAGGACACTAAAACTATTAAAACAAAGCCCTAAATGAGTCCAAATATCAGACTCATCATCACCCCCAACTTAAACTTTTGTTTGTCCTCAAGTAAAACTCAACATGAATGCACACAAAAGGTTCAAACTACACATACAATGCTCAATTGTGTACTCAAAGATTCAAATTGTGACTCACCATTATCAAGTGTACTCAAGCTCATAATGCTTGCTTCAAATGCAAGTTCAAGCTCAACAAAGGTACTCAAATTCCCTAACAACAAAGATGATTCTACATTTACACAAAATTCTTCAAACATTTAATGTCCCGAAATCATATGCAAATCTCACACTCAAAAAGATGAACACATGCATGACTCCACCCATAGGCTTGCCCTTATTTTCCTATCAACATTCGTTTCAGCTTACTAAAGATCACAAAGGTCTTTTTAAGGCTTGTAATGGGGCTGAGTGTAAAGGTATGGTCATTTAGGCTTAGTGGCTTCAACCTTCATGAAGTATGGCCTGAAAATCAAGTTTTTTCCTTCTCTTTCACATTCAAGCATGTTCATATATCACCCCATTATTCAACTAAACATGAATCACCCGATACCCCATTTTCACAAACTTTATTCATTTTCTTTTCTTTCTTCTTTTTCTCTTTCTTTTTTTTACATGGAGGGGTTCCATCTCTTTCAAAACAATCCATCAAAGGGGGAATTTTTCACACTTCTTGACTTTCCTTCTTTTTCACCACACCCCCAACTTAGGCTTTTGGCCTAAGTTGGTTATTCAAAAAAACCAAAACTTCATGAAGGTTATAGGTGATGGGATAAAGAGGTCAAAGTTGTTCAAGTTTCTTCCAAGAAAAGGATAGGCTCAAAAGGTGTCAAGCAAGGTTCACACATCTCACAAGGTTGGTCACAAAGAGGAATATTGTCAAATTGGCTCTCTCCAAAAATTTCGCCTAAGATCATTTCAATTGCTTGCTTCACTCAATCAATCGGACCACCAGAGCAAATTCTAGGTGACATCAAGAACAATTTTCAAAACAATCTCACCACACAAGGCATTGGTATAATTATCAAACAAGACTCCACACTTTTTAACTATCGTGCAATGCTTATCACAAGAGAGGTAATCGACAACCGGCTAGTCACAACAGGATGCTAAAAGTTTACATATTGCCTATGTAACTTAGTTTGCCTCATCGTAGCCACATATTCATTTCATTCAATTAAGAGCACTATTCAAGTCATCAGTATTGGCCACAATCGACACTTAAATTTGCACAAGAACAGCCACAATCACACACAAAAGAGGTGGAAAATTTTAAAATTGGTTCAAAACCATTTCAACACATTAAAACAATGGGCCACAATTTCAACAACCACAATCAAAACAACCAAGATAAATGTATACCAATAAGCTCCAATATTCACAAAACATAATGATCAAAATAAAACCAGTATTTACAAAACAGCAACAAGAGGTAGGTATGGAAATACCTCACCCCACCAACAAAAAAAATGTAGTTGTCCTCAAATGCAACTAAAACGTAACAGTTAATAAGATAATAGAGAGGGAGGTAAAAATAATCATCCTGCCATGCTAGGTCCTGGGGTGAAGCATGCATATCAGTCACTCCATCTGTCGAGGCATCAGTGCTCGGTGTCTCGTCATTCTTGGCTCAATTGGAGCCCACCATGGAAATATCCCTCAAAGAGGCATGTATAGTTATATGCACCATGGCTCTCTCTAGGTCTGCCAAATCATCATAGACAGTCGTATTAGTTACACCTAACAACTCCTCATATGTCTCAGCCTTGGACTCATCAACAACATCATCAGCTCTAACCTCATCTCTAGTGGTAGCCGGAGGCACCTTAGAACAAGCACGAATACCTACACTCGGTGTATCGAGAATCTCCACGGTCTGAAATAGTGAAGTGAAAGTCAACTGGTCCACATCCTTCCTCAACCCAGAAATATTGGGCTTCAAGGTTGTCACAGCATAAGTGGCTCCCTGGCCCTTCTCACATTCTCTTACTCTCAACATCAAGGCATCCAGGGCCAACTTGTGGCTATCAATATCAACTCTGAGGAGTGTCAAAGCAGCAACAATGGCCTTCTCAATCATCCCAGGAATAACGGCCTCTAATCGAGAAGCACACACATCAACAGATTGGCCTAAATGGCCCATTTTGAATAGCATCACCTCGGTGATCGAGGGTCAGGGAGCAGAAGAAGAAGAAGATCTAGGGGGGATGGGTGCAGCAGAACTGCCAGGAATATCGAAAGGAGTGGAGCTAGAAGTACCTGTAGGTCCAGTGGCCGGAGTAGGCATGCTTGCCTCTGTAGGTATCATATCAATGTCAACCTCTGGGGATGTGTCCACCGGGGCAGCCCTCCTCCGGTCAGTCTCTTCTTGCATCTACTCAGCCTCTATAAGCCGGATGTTGGTAGAAGATGTAGGTATAACCTCGACATCCTTCTACTCATCTTATGGAACTTGGGACCCGTCGACACAACTCGGTGATCAACACTGGAAATGGGAGAGACATTTGGCACTGCTTGGCCCTCATGGCCATCTCCTGTTCAATAATCAAAATCAAATTGAGCCTCATCCTAGTAATGATGGACCCAAGCAAGCTACCTTTGGGTGGCAGAGGATAGACTCATTCTGGGACGGCATGATCGTGTTGTTGATAAACCCAAACCAATTTCTAGCTTCCACATTAAGATCATTTTTCTATATTAGCATTTCGGCCTCAATCCATCTCGGGGATTTGTCGGAGAGAAGGGGTCCAACCAACCTTTTAAGTAATCTAGAGTCTTTGTCGTGATCATACTCTGGTAGTCATACATAAAGTTGGAAGCGCGCTCAGGTACAACATTTATATCATCGTTGCTATATTTTACCTTCTTGCCTTGGACCACCACAAAATCCACTGGCTTGAAGGCACTAGCCTACTTCTTCCTTTGAGGGACCAAGTCACTCTAAGCCGAGTAAAACTCCCGAACCCAAGCAGTAATGTATAGGCCATGGGGCTTGGTGAAGACCTCGAATCTATGGAACTTGAGAGTGTCCCAGACCGCTGGATATCTGTCCACCACACCATCTGTGAACAATCTCTTGGCCTCTAGTATGATCCTCAATCACTCAGCCTTTAGTCTGTTGAGTGACCGGGGAGAAGGACCCTGTACTAGTGGTGTTGGGACCACAGTCTGTGCTGGAGCTGGAGGAGGAGGAGGAGTCTGAGGCACCGGGTTCCTAGACCGATCATTCATTGCCTTGGAGCGAAGCTCTGCTTTTCGGGCCTATAACAGCTAGTCATCCTCAGGCTCAGAGATGGAAGCTTGAGAATCATGTGAGTCCACTTCTTGATGAGGTAAGGTGAATCTCGTAAACCTCCTCACTATCTGACCTTGCCTCCTTAGGAGGCACAACTACGGGCGCCTTTCCCTTTCCCTTGCCTTCCTGTGGAGGAAGTTTCGTTGCCTTTGCTCTGGATGCAGTTGCATCCTCATAAATAGTTATTCCTCGTGTCTACTTTTGGGGAGGCATGTATCTATCGGTAACTTTGGGTCTAGCCATTCCTACGAAACAATGAAGAAAGAATTAGAAAATTTCCAGAAAATGTGCAGAAAATAAGTTGTAGAAAGACTGGCCGAACCGGTCGACGAATCACTTTGGCGAGCCAGATCGGGCTCGTAAAAGGTTTCAGCACAAAAATTTCAAAAAATTCAAAACTGGTCGGTGATGTCTAAGGCTATTCGGCGGATCACCGACACCAAACGGTGAACTAAAAGTAGCTCACCGAAAGTTACAGTGTATTTTAGGGAATTAGGGGCACAAAAGGGCGATCAAGATGTACTTTTGGCGAGTCACTGAGTGAAATTGGCGAGCTCAGGCGTATCACTGATGTGAGGCTAAAAATACATATTTTTAATCATTATTTCCTCACATTTATTATTCATATTTATCTTTTTGAACATAAATTTTATGTATTGTGCTAAATAGTATATTTTATTTGTAGAATTAAATTGGTGAAAAAATGAAGAAGTTTGGATCTAAAACGAATTGAAAATGGAAGATTGAAGAAGGAAATCAAGCAGACAGCTTAATGGATTGAATTTCTTAAAAAGATATATTCCTATCTATGGTGCAAAGTTGAACGCCAATTCAATGCGAATTAGGCTTGCTGCTGCCACGTGTCAGCTGATCGGCGCCTCTCTGCCGCCAACAATTTGGAGAAATCGCGCATGCGTACAGTATAAATCCAATTTAATTGGGTTTTGTTTTCCTAATTTGTCTTGAACTTAATTATTTTATTTAGGGTTTCTATGTCTATAAATAGGGCATGAAAAAGTATTCTTGAGGGAAGCTAAGAACAAAGATATAAGACACAATATAAATTTTCTTTTAGCTTAGGAACTTTGGAAGAGCTGTCGTGGAGGTCGGAGAATTCTTAGGTATTCTTTCTTCTCCTTTATTATTTATTTGTATTCATGATTAATAAAAGATAGTTTAGCTATTGCTCTTAACTTTTTATGATTAACACAAGAATATTTATTTTAATAAATTTTGATTGTGTTTTTGAGATAATGAGTAGTTAACTTTCATAACTAGGGTTGTGGGACCATAAGCGATTAACAAAGTATAAATAATTACTAAGTAATTCTTGAATAGTGTTGAAACATGCATTGATAATTTTTTCGTCTAGAAGTCTTTTTAACGGTGCGCAACGTTAGAACTCACCTTGTTGCTACTTGCCGGACCAATGAGGTAATCAACAAGAAAAGAACTATCAACATAGATTTAGTGTGATACTATCTAATAGTCTAGTGTCGATTGGTGCGAAAAAATAACTAAGTCAAACATCGATGTGATGTCTAATATGAAGTAAAGGTAAGGGTTAGTAAATTATACACACATAGCCGGACCAAGGAATTAGAGATACCTAACTTATCACTTTGCATGTAATACACTAGAAAATGATTATTATTATTAGGATTACCGCGTTATGAGCTTATGGGAAACACATTCCTAGTTACTTTTAAAAATCTGAATATAAATAAATACTTAGTTCAAGGCTATCTTTTTATTTTTTTATTTCATTTCAATTTA
>JAJOOH010010495.1:0-16189 GCA_029582605.1 Solanum gracilifrons | reverse complement strand
TTTATTAGGTAATCACATTTATTTAAAAATATGTAAATTAAAATAGACAATTGACATGAACATTAAGCTACAACAATGTCATAAAAATAGTGGCTTGGGCATGACAAAATTAAACAACAATAACAACAACAATAACAACAATAACAACTACAAAAATTCTTACATTATATAGGACTTCATTCATTAAATAGAGATATAACACTTTAACCCAATCTTCATTTCAATCAAATTATAAATAAAACAAAATTATAGAAAAACTTATCACATAATTACATAAATTTCCATAAATAAATTAAGAGATAAGGTGAAGTTGAGTACCACAAATGAAGAAATAAGAACTGCAAAATCTTGATCGAAACTCGATTAAAATGCTCATAAATATTTTTTTTGGTGTTAGTGTGTATTGTATTTCTTTTTTCGTGTGTTGTTGTTGCTTTGCGTGTATATTGTTTTTTTGTTGGTTTTTGCTGATCATCCTTTTTTTTTTTGTGTGTGTTTTTGTGTGATGGTAGTATAAGAGTTTTTTTTTCTTCTTTTGTTCCTTTTTTTCGTTTGCTGGGTTTGGGGTAGTGTAGGTGTGTTGCTGATTCTTTTAGTTTTGGTTTATTGTTGTGTTAATACATGTAATGATTGTGTGTGTGGGTAGATAGTGGGTAAACAATTAGGGTAGTGGGAGAAAAATAGGATGGTGTAGGTGTAGTAGTGGGGTAAGAGGTAGTTTAGGTTGGGTTTTTTTATTTATTAAATTTATATAAAAATTATAAAAATATTAGCTAATTATTTTGAACTAATGAAAATATAAGAAAAGATAAGTAGTTAATCTAAAAATGTAATTAAAGAAAATATTAAAATTACTAGCTTATTTATTAAACCTAAATTAAAAGAAAACATATAAAAAAAGGTATATTTTTTAATTTCTTTTTAAAACAATTCAAAAAATAAAACTTACCTAAAATTGCGATTCAATTTGTTGTGCTTTTCAAAATATTTAAAATAAACTTAATAAAATAAAATAAAAATTAAAATATTTAATTAAATTTTAAAAAATTATTGAAGTACTAAAAATAATGTAAAACTTAACTTTGATAAAAAATTACATGTCTACACAATATATTAAATCAAATATAATAATCTATAAAATGACCTAATTGACTCTAGATGTATGAGGATATGAGGGTTTTAGAATAAAGAATTCAAAATATGGCCAAATGATTGTAATCTTAGTTGAATTGAGTGGCCTATTGTATTAGGAATTTAGTCAATTGAATTTAAATATTGCCAAATAAAATCAATTAGCTAAATTCGATTGAAGTTGAAATAAGACAAGTAATTATCGATTAATTATTTGAGGTTCTTAATTTAAATAAGACAAAATATTTCTTAAGACATAATATATATTTATATATATATATATATATAATTATTTCTGAAAACTAACAAAACTATTTAGAGAATATATTTAAAATATTTTTGAAATTTTCAAAAATAATGATTTCAAATTGAAGAAGCTCGATAATTAATACGAATTATATGATCAAAATTGAGTGTCAACACTCGCAATGATTGAAAGGTGTCCTATATTATAATTGTATATAATCAATGTTTATACACACTTATAAGTGCAGGTACATTATTTAAAAATTATCTACAATTGATTTGTGTATGTGTTCTTTAATTATGTATAACAATATAAAAATGTACATAAGCACCTTTTATACACTATTATACACATATATACAAGTGTATACACTATTTTAAATTAAAAAATTATTCAGTATAATTATAAAGTTATATAAAATTAAACTTTCGACTTTATTAAAAGAAATACTAATACTCGATTCACTTCAATCGGTAAATCAAATTTTAAAAAAATATTGATACCCACAACGATAGTACTTTATCTTAATATATTCAAAATCTTAGTTGGTTAATTTCTTTCATTTGTGCTTTCATTTTTTTTAGTTTATTTCAATTTCCACACGGATGAAAAAGGTAATAGAACCCATGAAATATTTTGCATCTTTGCAGTCTAAGTTTGTAAGTCGATATTATCTCTATAGAGTTGCTCTACGTAAAAGGATCAACTACTAATTATGTATGTATTTTTAAACAGAAGCAAATAGATCGAGTTATTATGTACATTTACCAATAAAAAATAAAATGTTCTCTTCTTTAATGGTTAACGGTTCATAATCAGCCTGAATTTTTTTTCATTTTTTATATAAAATATTTATAAAAGATTTGATATTATTATTCAATTTCTCTACGTAAAATCAAAGAACAGAATAATAAAATTGATATATTTCAAAATAAAAAAATTCTTAAAAATGATGGAAAATCTCCATTTTATAAATTTCAGCTTCTAAGATATTAAGTAAATAAATTCTCGTTAATAAAGTCGTTGGAGTACAAAATTTGGAATCAAAATATACAAGTAATTTTTTTAAAATTTTATTCTAATTGCAGGAAATTCATTTCTATTAAATATAAATAAATTTCTTTCTACAACTAACGAGTAATAACATTTTTCTTTTTATAATAAATTTTAGCATTCTCAAGTCATTACCAACAATAATATATTTCATTTCATCCTCCATTGAATAAAAATCAGGACTTGTATCTTCTTTCACCATGAATTTTGTTTTGAATCATTGAGGTAAGGTTCTTTTCTTCAGAGTAATTTGAAGAAAAAGTAGTGGGAAAGAGAAACAACTAAAAAATGGGTTAAAGACCTAATTTCACATAGACATGAGTTCTATTTGTATAAAAATAGTCAAGAGACCAAACATGATAAATTTTTGAATACTTAAAGGACTAAAACTAGTAAATGCATAGTCAAGAGACTAAAAATGGTTAAGTATATAATTAAGAGACCAAACATGATAATATTTTGAATAGTTAAAGGACTAAATATGATAAATGTATAGTTATAGGACTATTTTAGACCTACTTTAATAGTTGAGGGACCATTTATGAAATTCTCTAATTATGAACAATCGTACCCAAAATGAATTTTTTTGTAGCAAATAGTTGAATTATTCAACTACAAATTCTAAGTCATCGGTATTTAATACCTTACATATTTTGTGACAATTTTTTGTTGTCACTAAATCGCAGGTTGATTAGAGACAATAAAATAATTATCACCAATTGTTTATATTATTAGTGACGAAAATAAATGTTACAATAAAATCTAAATTTTAATAGCTAAAACTTAGAATATTTAACTACAAGCTCTAATTACTATTATATCAACATATTTTTTGAGACGAAATTATTTTGTATCTAGAAATTAATTAATTTTAAGACAAAAATAATTTGTCACAAATTAAAAACATCATTAGTGAAGAAATAATGTGTCACTGGTAACTTTAAATTCGTGACTGACAGTACTCAATAAATGGCGTCAATACATTTTTTGGTGGGAAACTTTAGTGGACAAAACTTTGCTACGAACTATTATGTTTCGTCACCAAAAGTATCTACCTTGTATATTTAAGCACGAAAAGTAATTGTTGTCACTAAAAGTGAATAATTAATGACGAATTTTATGTCGTAGCTAATAATTTCGTAGCTATATATCATATTTGTTGTAGTGCAGCTACCTCTTAAAGTCCTTTGACAAGGCTCAAAAATAGGAGAAGTAGAAGATCACGCGGATCCGTGCTTGGAACCTACACAAGTGTGAAAATAAGGAGTGAGTACCAAAAACCAAGACACACATCAAGCAACCCACTAATCAAAGCAAAAGTAGATAGAAATCAAGTACCCCTTTCATCCCAACCAAACCTCCTCATACTTTAACCTGCATAGAAGTCAGTCCAACCTAGTAGTTCTACAATAATAACAGTTCAACAACCCACAAGTATAAAGTATGTCAATCACAAGTATCAAGTAGATCAATCACAAGTATCAAGTATGTCAATCACAAGTATCAAGTAGATCAAGTACAAGTATCAAATGCATCAAATCATGATATCCAAAACACTTGTCGGAACCATTTTCCATCGGCACAATATTACTAGCCAGAACCATTTCTCATCGGTTTTATACCATGTCACTAGCCGAAGCCATTTCCCTTTCACTTTATATCATATCATTAGCCGGAACCATTTCCCTTTGGCTTTGTATCATATTACTAGTCGAAACCATTTACCTTCGGCTTTATACCATATCGCTTGCCAGAACCATTTTCCTTCGGCATAATCATCACATGTCTCATCACGTTACACAATTAATGCAAATAAGCAATTTTACACCATAAGGAAGAGACAACAATTCACCCAATTCAAGGCCACAACAATTCCCTCAAGGATTTTAACCAATCAACAATTTGGGTCCACAACAAGACAATTCACAAAGTACTATGATCAACACATTGCCTTTTTCATTAATCCTTTTTTTTTAATTACGATTTAATCAAGTGGAACCAATGAACCCAACACCTTATTCTCATTACTCCCCAACACACTCAATGAAGGGAAAATACAAGAATTCTACAAGTTTTACAAGGTTTAGAAATCACTTGCCTTAATTCAATCAAAGTCGATCCAAGACTTGAGTCTTCCCCTGCCAAACAATATCCAAAGCCTCACAATCTAATTCAATCAAGTAATTACAATAATATTTCGGAAATAACAATTCCCAATTTATACAGTTTAAAAAATTGGTAAAATAAACTGAAAAAACTCAATTCCAAAACTGAGGTTTGAATCAAACAATCTTTACTTGAAAATGTTACCCAAAGCATTTGAAACTCATTGGCGAAAACTATTTTGAAAAAGGATTCAAAATTCAGTTAACAGTCTCTATTTTACTAAAGAAGTCAAGTTCTTGAAACACCTTGCCATATGTCAATAATAATCTCAAGTTTTGATGTTAAAATCCATAAATAATAAAAGGAAAATGAAGTTTTAGAATCACATAGGCTTACCCAAATTATTTAACACAAAAAATCTCTTCAAAATCACCTCCAAGAGTTTTACAAAGCTCAAAATGGGGAAAAATTGGTAAGATCCTAAAAATGTCAAGCAAAAAGGGTCTATGATGTCACAAAAGCGACTTAGGATTTGCAAAAGTGAACCCCTCAAAAATTGGGACCATCGCGAGCAAAAGTGAATAGCCCTTCGCAAAAGCTAGGGACTGACCAGGGGACCCTTGGCGATTGCAAGAAGGTCTGCGCTAATACAACCATCACAATCGTGAACACCCTTTCGTGAATGTGGGGTCTACAGACACAAGAAAACACTATCAACTAAAAAATCATCGAAAGGACCCTTGGGATTTGTTTGGAACCCCGCACACACAAACTATATATGCAAAATGACTATACTCGATGTTAAAGACTCAATGAAACCATCAAACCACGAATGTGAGGTATTCTTGACCCACATCAAAAAAGTTACAAGAACTAATCATAACGCCTGATAAGCAAGAACAAGCTAGAAACTTCTAAAAGTTCAACCAAGACCTCACTTAGGCTTAAAATAATCCTCCGAATACAATAGCACTCTTGGAATTCTTATCCAAGCATACGAACCCTGAATGTTGACCAAAGTCAATCCAAAGACTAAAATCTTAAAGATTTCCAACTTGGGACCTCAAATTCTCAAAAAAAACTACGTATCTAAAACCGACAACTTCTATAGACCAATTTCCACGCTCCGGGACTGATGGAATAGATGTAATTCTTTTTCGACACTCGAAACTCCAAAAGAAACCGAAAACCACTTTTTAAAAACTTTAGCCTTTCAAAACCCAAAAGCTTTCAAAATTCACAACTTCCACTCAAAGTTCGAAACCAACTTTCAAAGCACAATCACAAATGACTCTAGATCGATATTGGGAGGGGTAAAATGATAATATTACAAAAATTTCCAAAAATGACCTCTGGGTCATTACATTATCCACGACAATAACCATGTTCATTCTCGAACAAAAAGTAAAGGAAAGTATATGAAGCCTAGAAAAATGAGGATATCTGGCAGGCATTTCTTATTATATCTCCCAAGTCGCCTAATCATTTGATTGTGGTTCTCTTGCCATTGGAACGAACATGAGCCTTCACTACTTGAAGCACTTGCACCACTAAAATGAGGTCTTACTTATTTAAAAACTTTACTGGGGACGACTCCTAATCACAAATATCTAACCCTTGCAGAGCATTCTTTTCCTAAAATCTTACCAACAACATCATTTGGCGAAATTTGAAACTTGTCCATGGAACTTTGGCTCAAAGTTAGCTCATTTTTTTCCTATACACACAAAATCAATGCCACAAATAAACAAGCAGTAATACATTTCTTTTTCTCTACTTTGATAAATTCTATAATGCCATTATTTCTACACCAAAATATTTTCTTTTTTACTTTCAGACATCTGTTGCATCTGTTATTTATTTTTTTTGGAAAATGAAGACATACTGCATCTGTCTGCAGTAACATTCAAATCACATTCGTGAATAAAAAAATAACAGAAGAAGTTTCTCATGTCAACATAATACTTATCTTAGGATGTTGGTTTTTTTAAGTGAGAATGAATAACTTATCTTAGGATGTTGTTTAGAATGGAATGACTTATTTTGGTTGACATGACTGATGGCTCTTTCCTTTTGAGAAGAGCCTACTGATCTTGTTATTTTGGCTTGGTAAAAAACTAGGAAAGAACATAAATTGACATGGAGAAATATATGTTAATGATATTGAAATCACCTTAGTAAATACATAAAGATAAAAACTACTTATATGTATGTGCCTATACATTCCATGTACACCTAAGAACATGAGTAGTTAGAGGAATGTTTGTGATTGAAAAGAACGCAGAAGCCGAGAAGAGAGATTTTGTGAAGTTTTTTGATTGCAACAGAACAGGTACAGTAATGGCCTGTTAAGTAGGCCTTCAACTAACTAATATCATCTAAAAATAAGCAACTAAAAAGAGAGTTTATAAACATGCCCGCTAACTCCACCCTATCAACTAGAAAACAGCAAACAACTTAATGCTAAATAACTGAACAACGTTACTTTTTTACTAGCTAAAAACTAGGAACCAAATCGACTATTTTGAAGCACTAATCAGCACTCTCCCTTGCTTCAAAGCTTTTCATTCCCATCTTTAATCTGAAGTACTCATCTTTTCCAACTGAAAGTGCTTTGGTTAGAATGTCAGCAACTCTCATTTGTACCACAATGCTTCAACATAATACTTACACTTGCTACCAGATCTCGGATGCAATAGTACCGAATATCAATATGCTTTGTCAGGCTGTGAAATGCCGGATTTTTCGTCATTGCAATTGTTGCTTTGTTGTCACTTAAAATCTTGGTTCCGGCAGCTTGCTCCTGAAATACATCAGCAAGCAATCTCTTTAGCCAAACCGCCTGACAAGATGATGCAGTGACAACAATATATTCTACTTCGGATGACGACAAGCCACAATTTCTTTCTTCTTTAAACTCCAAGATATAACAACTGAACCAAGAGAGAATGCATATGCGGAAGTACTTTTTCTATCATCCAGACAACCTGCCCAACCATCAATGAAACCAAACAATCTAAAATCTGATATTTTAGAATACCAAATTCATAAACCATTAGTTCCAGCAACATATCGTAAAATTTGCTTTACTGCCCCAAAATGATGCCTTTTTGGGTTATGCATGAATATGGAAACCGTGCTAATAGGAAATGCTATGTCGGGCCGTGTGTGCGAAAAATAATTCAAATCAACGACTATACTTCTAAAGCAATGAGCATCCGTCAAACCTGTACCATCATCATATTTGAGCTTCTCATTTACATTCATAGGTGTATAAGCTATCTTACAACCCAACATGTTAAATCTCCTAAGAAGATCAGTTGCATATTTTCTTTGCGAGACAAAAATACCATCTAAACTTTGGTTAATCTCAAGACCAAGAAAATAGTGCAAAAATCCTAAGTCTGTCATTTCAAAATATTTCGTCATGAAAGACTTAGATTCAACAATAAGAGATTCACAAAATCTCATATAAATAATATCATCTACATAAAGACACATTACCAAGAAATCAGCTTTACCTCGCGTCTTTACATAGAGAGTTGGCTAATTTTTGCTTCAAATCCATTCTCATGGAGATAAAAGTTGATCTTTCTAAACCATGCTCGCGGGGCTTGCTTTTGCCTATATAGGCCTTTTCAACCTACACACATTACTTTCTTGTCCGCTCACAACAAAACCTTCAGGTTGAACAACATAAACTACTTCCTCCAAGTCTCCATTTCATAAGGCAGACTTGACATCAAATTTGTAAACTGGCCAAGAGAGTTGAGCAGCAAGAGCCAAGAGAGTTCTCACTATTTCAAAGCGTGCTACGGGAGAGAATGTTTCATCAAAATCAACTCCTTGCTGTTGTGCATATCCTTTTGCAACAAGTCGAGCTTTGTGCTTCTAAATAGATCCATATGCATTGTACTTTGTGCGACATAGCCATTTCAGGCAAATGACATTCTTACCATCTGGTAAGTTAACCAATTTCCATGTTCCATTCTTTTTGACATCGTTCATCTCTTCAATCATTGCTGCCATCTTGTTTTTCAAAGCCTTCTCCATAATATATAGAATCTAAACAAGAAGAGAAAATTGAAAAGAAGTATATATGTTATTAGAGTATCTCAGATTTTTTTTTTGTCACTTGTTGATCTTCTTAGTGGACTTGGCTCTGCTGAAGATTCTTCAACAATTTCAGATGTTACTAGAGACAAATGTTTAGCTACATGTGACTTGGGTGCATCATTAGGAATTAAAGAATTTTTTTATGCTGAAATATTTCCTTCATTCCAAGCCCAATTATATGTTTCATTGAATCTAACATCATTGCTTATGATAACTTTGCCACTCATCGGGTTATACAACTTATATGCTTTGGATTGAGGACTATAGCCCACAAAAATGCATTTTTTTTCTTTCACATCAAGTTTGCAAGGAGATGGAGAAGTATCCAAAACATATGCTAAACAACCAAAAAAATTTAGATGGCTTAGCCATGGCTTTCTGCCCTTCTATGTGTCATAAGGGGTTCGATTCATGACTGCCTTTGTTGGTGAGATATTGAGAAGATACATTGTTGTTGCTACTACTTCTGCCCAAAATTTCTTTGGAAGTTCTGCTTCTTCCATCATGCTTCAAGCCATTTCCACCACAATTTGATTCTTTCGTTCGGCCACTCAATTTTGCTCCGGCATATGTGGTGCTGTCAACTCCTTGTGAATATCATTTTTCGCACAAAAATCATCAAATTCTTTAGAAGTAAATTCACCACCTCTATTCGAACGGAGAGCCTTTAAAGAACATACACTTTGCTTCTCTACTAATGTCTTGAATTCCTTAAAATTCTCAAAAACTTCAGATTTGAACTTCAAGAAATAAACCCAACTCATTTGGCATAATCATCGGTAAAAAACAAAAAATATCGATTTCTGCCTAAGGATTCGATACTCATCGGACTACAAACATCAATGTCCATAAATTCAAGACAAACTTGAATCCCTCCAAGCCTTGCTTACGGGAAATGAGGCTTTACTTTGCTTCACTTAGACACACCCTTCGCAGAAATTAAGACCATCAATTTTAGGCAACCCAACAACCATATTCTTTTGACCCAACAACTTCAGCCCTTTAACAGTCAAATGTCCATACCATAGATTACATAAACTAGTATCACTAGTTTTCACAATTAAAGAACAATTTTTCACACTAGAGACTTCCAAAGGGAACAATTTTTCACACTAGCTTAAGGGCTTTGAGTACTAAGGTATGATAGTCTTCATCTATGGAGCCCTTTGCTCCATAGAGTTCCTAAATTCCTCAATTTTGAAGTTAAAAATTCTCCATTGAAGTTAGGGTTTTCTTCTATGTTATGGGTTCCTTTCAATATTGATTTATTGGATTGTTTTATGCAGTATTAAGCATGAATTGAGATAATTCCATTATTTTAAGATGAATCCCCATGAACCCATGCATGCCCCATGTTTTCTATGCTATGATGATAATGTGGGCTTTTAGCCATGAAAGAAGAAGTTTTATGAAGCTATGTATGTTCTTTATCAAAGTGATGAAAATGATTTAAGATGCTTTGAGAGTAAAGCTTATATGTTGTTGTTGATGTAAGATCACATAATACTCAATACATGCATGTGAAAGGATTTTCTCACATAAGGATTCTTAAGAGTTGAAAGGTTTTCTGAACTAACTTAGAATAAATTTTAGGAGCTATTCTATAGAGAGTTAACTTGGATTAGTGATTTGAAGTGCCTTCCATGAAACATAAGTCAATTAAAGAATTATCACTATTCCTTGGGATTTATGCTTAGCACTGGAGGACATTGAGATGGAAACTCTCCCGTAGCTTGAGATCGGATTTCTAGTAGAAATCTTTTTATCCCTTACCTATGTGCAACCATAGGATCATTGTGTTACATAGACATGATTATCTTAGATAGACAATAGCTAGTGGATCCACATAATCTAGAAGTTAATGTTCTTGCCTTGGCAAGTGAGAACACCCTTTTTCGGTGTGGGGCAGACACCGAATTCCATGTAATAGTTCACATGATCTCTAAGTCGGTTAAGGCTAATTCCCACACTAAAGATGAACTAAGGTTGCTTAAAGAAGTATTTTTCCAAATGTTCAAAAGAGAAGTTTTACTTGCATTTGACCATGCCTATTATGCCTATTAGATATGCATTGCTATCATACTTGGTACATATTTGTACTAACTCATACTCTTGCCTACATTGTTTTCTCCAATGTAGGGTCTGAAGTTACACATGCTTGATTCAAGATTTAATGAGCTACTCTATGATGTTTTAAGCTTGTATCATTTTTTGAATTGTTCTTTTCCATGTATGATGACATGTTTACTAATATGACTTGGGATTTAACTTAGCAAAGAGAGAACTTGAGGTGAAGGCTCAATTAGGGTAGTCTCTAGTAGAAACTTTAGTTCTAAACTATGTGCCCCATAGGATTATTTTAAATGACCTAGCTAGTGGATCCACAAATATCATATGAATAATGATGCGAAGTTCTACCTTGACAAGTAGACATTCCTTTCTCGATGTGGGAGTTACATCAAATTCCATGGTATAACTCACACGGTTTATTGTCAGTTAAAGCTAATACCCCACAAAAGTTACTTTCAAAGGTTTTTATGAAGTTTTCCTTATGTTTTAAGATATATTAACCATGTTCATGATTTACGATTGTTCTTTGGAAATGGCTTTCTATGTTTAGCTTGGTCATGCATATCATGTTTTTTATTACGTCCTCTTATGATCATGTTTTACATTTTATGTATATCCCTCATAATTGGTACATTCTATGTACTAATGCATACTTGAGCCTACATTGTTTCACTAATATTGGATCCGACGATCTCCCTTATCCTCCTCGTCGCTAGGTTCTTGATCACTTGAAGTTAGAAGAGTTTGTGAGTCCTCATGTTCCGAGGACGATGTCACTTTTATCTTGCTTTCTTATGTCTTTAGTTTTCCGAATGTTGTACGTGGTGTACGAGTTACGTCCCGACCACTTCTTGGCGTATTAGAATGACTTGTTAAGTCTACGTTTAGACTTCCACTTTTATGTCAAATTCCTTCATTATATGAGATTATTTTCCTCTTGTCTATTATGTTGTGTTGCATGTATGCCAATTGGCTTGTGTAGGGCGTCTCGGGGTCTTATACGCCATGTCACATCTAGGGATGTACTTTGGGTCATGAAAGTATAGTTCAACTAAGAGGAGAATACATCAAAGGAGATAGAACAAAAGATATTTCACCTAAATTCTTTTTCACTCGCGATCTTCAAACGAAGGGTGAAATAGATGTTCAACAAATTCGTTTAAGTGATAATTTAGTAGATATATTCACCAAGGCATTACCAACTTCAACCTTTGAGAAGCTGAGAAATGAGATCGTAATGTGTCATCTTCAAAATATTAAGTGAGTTTTGATCAGGAGGAGTAAATATGCGCTGCACTTTTTTTTCTTAACTAAGGTTTTATCCCACTAGATTTTCTTGGTAAGATTTTTAATAAGGCAGCAAATAATGCGTATTACTACAGTTTCTTTCACTATTATTTTTCTTTTATATGAACATCCATGGAGAAGTGTTGTAAAATGGATGTGCACATTAAGATATTATGTGTTGGAAGATAAATATACACACAATATGTTAAGTGTTGTATACTAATTAACCATATGATATACTTGGTGACCAAAGTATATACATGGCAAATAGATATCCATGTATTACACTTGGTGTCCAAGTATATACACCTATATATACCCCTCATTTTGTAGAAAAGAGAGAAGTAGGAAAAAGTGAATATAAAATATTTTACCTACTATTCTCTCATTAATCTTTCTTGTTATCTTAGCATTAATACTTATTTTATAACATATTGATTGTTTTATAGGGAATATAATTCATTTTGTAATTGTTCAAAGAGAATGAATACACATAATTTAACTCCTTTGAAAATCTACTATTCTTTCCTTTCCAGATAAACATATTTTAAGTGTTGGTCAAAGTCTATATCATTTTAATGTAAGAAAATATACTATTTGTAGTTCAAATCTACTATATATATATATATATATATAGACTAGTTTTGAAGCACGTGAATATCTATATATATATATATATACTAGTTTTGAAGCACGTGAATATCAAACCATGCATTACATTAATAATAATGTCAATATTATTAAATTAAAATATTATGTAAACAATTGTAAAGTGAATGATAAAGTATAAGTTCCTATGAATAGTGGATGGAAGCTTTCTTATGATTACTACTGAAAGTTAGTCACTTTTAAAATATTTTAGTTACACATCCTCTAAAATATGCTTTCTCCTTCCTCCCCCATAGTGCATTAATTTGTTATTATTGTATTGTTGGAATTCTTACTTTTAATATAATATAATATAAATAAATATTGATGTAAAATATAAAAGATATACTAAATTTGATATTTTTAGTTTTAGTATTATATTAATTATCATTCATGTTAGGGAATGTTTAAATTTCATTGAACTTTGAGATTGTCAACGTCTGAAAATCAAATGTGAGTTTTTAAGAATAGAAGAATAAAAAACATAAAAAAATCATAGTTTAAAAATGTGAAGAAACCCCTTCATATATAGTTAACAAAGGGTAGTATGAGAATGTGCATATTGTTTCTATCATAAAAGTCACAACCATTTGAAAATGTCACAACTCATTGAAAAAGTCAAAACTCTTTGGAAAAGTCGTAACCATTCAATGTGAAATGGTATCTTCTTTTAATATAATATAATATAACATAAATAAATAAGTAAATATATAAAATATAGATGATATACTAAATTGGATGTTCTAAGAAGAAGAACAATGAAAAACTTCAAAAAAAATATAGTTTAAAAATTTGAGGACACCCCTCTTTTTATAGCCAAGAAAGGGTAGTACATAAAAAAATTCTTATTGTTTTAAAAAAAGTGTCACAACACTTCAAAAAGGTCACAACTCATCGGAAAAGTTATAACTGTTTGGAAATGTCACAACCCTTCAGAAAAGTCACAACTCTTTGGAAAAGTCGCAACCCTATAGAAAGTCACAACCCTTCGAAAAGGTTACAACTCTTCAAAAAAGTTATAACTCTTTGGAAATGTCACAACCCTTCAATGTGAAAAGGTGTTTATTGTGCCTTATCAGATAACTCACAATCCTTCAGAAACGTTACAACTTTTCGGAAATGTCATAACTCATCGAAAAAGTCACAACTCTATCAAAAAGTTACAATCCTTCGAAAAAGTCACTACCCATCAATATTAAAAGGTGTCAGCTTTTAATATGATATAGAACAAATAAATAAATATAATATAATATAAAAATAAAACATATTTACTATAATGGGTGTTTTAAGTTTGGGGTATTATAGTAATTTAACATTCAAGTTAGGAAGTTCATGCTTTTAAAGTAGTACTAGTTTCACGGCACGTGCGTTGCACGTGTGTATCGTATATATAGTATACAATGTTGTAAAATAGAATTAATATTACTATATTAAAGATTTTTTAGTAAATAATTATAATTTAAAGAATATAGGACAAGTGCTTTAAATGATTAATACAAATAGTCATATAGTTACTTGTATTTTGAGATCAAAATGACCAGATATCATTGAAACATTTTAAAATACATCCGAAGTTTAAATATGGGGAGAACGTCACATTTCTTTAGTAGTATTATTTTTTACTTCACTCAATTTTGTAAACAAATCTAACCAATAAAATTTTAAGAAAATATCAATACAAAATATGTCACCAATAATCTTACCTCTTGAGGTTATGAACATAAATGATGGACACCATTTAAGTATAATTTTTCTCTTAAATATTCATACTTGAAATTCAGAATGTGCATGACATTAATAAGGATTACCACAAATATTTCAATATTTTATCTTTATACGTAGTTTATCTTTTATCAATTAATATTTGAGTAAGACTATCATAGAGAGGTAATTCTACAATAAAAAAAAAGTACTTTATTGTTATATTGAATGATGTTTAAATTGAGGTTTGAGTGTATGTCAAATATTTAGCTTGACCAATTCTTTGTTTTAGTTATACATATATATTTCAGTAGCATAATTTAATTTTAATATATGAACAACATTACCTTTGGTGAAAAATATTTCATTTCTTTAAGTTTCTACCTTATCTTTGTGGAATAGTGATGATCTTCTCCTTTTTTTCTGCCGCATACATATCATATAGTTGTTGTCTAATGAAAGTATCTAGTATCTTATAGAAGTTGTATCATGATATATAATATTAAACTTTTTAAATAATAAAAATTAATAGATGAATAAAATTTATAGTATTGTTTATAGAATCTTTAATTTGATTTAAGATTATTTTATGATCAATCACTATTTTCTTATCTATTTTTATATAGCTAGTAAGGAGTGTATCTTGTGACATAACATTTTCTCAAATTAAAATGAACCAAAAAAAAAAGCAGGAAATTCATACCTAAGAAATTCCATACTCAATATAAATATTAAAAAGAAAAAATATATGGAACAATACATAGTCAATGAAGAAGGAAGACGAAAATATATAATCATGCTATATTCACTATAGCGTTTCATTTGATTAAAATCTTTTGCCACCAACACTTTACTTTATCCGTTCATTTTTACTTACATATCTATTAAAACATAATTCTTGTCATGACTATATTATCATATTATAAATAAAAGTGAAAATCTATTTTTTAAATAGTGGAATTAACATCAAATTTAATGATTCAATAGACTATATTGATGTCCGTTGTTTTAGCAAATTTAGAAAGAAACTCCTTCATTTGAGGGTAAAAAAAACAATAAAAAAAATAAAAAAGAAATATCTTACCCAAAACATGTGACTTTTTTCATATTTGTTTATTATTATTGTCTTTCCCACAACTTTTCGTCACTGTTAACTCATGAAAATCGTAAGAAAAAATATGAGTGTAAATTTGTGAATGGTTTGCTACAATTTGTTCACCAACTCTTTCTAATGTGGTACCTCGAATTTCGTTGAACTTTGAACTTAATCAACTGTTGCAAATAACCCTGAGACTTTTTAAGAAGAACAAGAGTAGAAAACTTTTTTAAAAAAACATAGTTAAAAAGTGAGAGGAAGCCCCTCTATTTATAGCTACCAAATAGTAGTATGAATAGATGCTAATTGTGCCTTATCAGAAAAGTTACAACCTTTTGAAAAAGTCACTGCTCATCGAAAAAGTCACAACTCATCGGAAAAGGCACAACCCTTTGGAAAAGTCACAACCCTTTGAAAAAATCACAACCCTTCAGAAAAGTCACAACTCATCGAAAATGTCACAACCCGTCAAAAAAGTCACAACCCTTTGGAAAAGTCACAACTCTTTGAAAAAATCACAACTCACTACTAAAAAAACAGTGAATACCGACCTCCGGAGGTCGGTATTCCCTGAAATACCGACCTAAAACCGACATCCCAGCTTAGGTCGGAAAAAGCTTGGTCGCTATTCAATACCGACCACTGGAGGTCGGTATTTACTGACCTCTCGATGTCGGTTTTTATTTTATGTCGGAATATTCATTTTTTTAAATTCCGACCTCTGGAGGTCGGTA
>JAJOOH010010494.1:0-13234 GCA_029582605.1 Solanum gracilifrons | reverse complement strand
AGGCTATGGACAAAATAAATTGATTTTTTGAACAAAAAAGTAATTGTAATTTGAAGTTGGAAGAGACTTTTGAAAAATGTTTTCCATAAGTTTTGAAGGGAAGTCATTTTCCTTAAATTTGAGGAAAATGAGTTGATTTGGAAAACATTTTCCAAAACATTTAACCCAACCAAACATAAGAAAATTGAAAAACATTTTCCGGAAAATGTTTTCCTTCATACCAAACACACCCTATATTTATAAGTATGTTTATAAATTATAATTTGCTTTGTGGCTTACATTTCTTTAGCAAGTAAGAGGCTTCTGGTTTATACTTCATTATTTAATAATTATGTGTTAAGAGTTAAAACATTGAGACGGCAAACACAAGGACCGTAGTGGAACTAGAAGTGTAGTCCTACCAATTTGGTATTTTTCAATTAATTGGTATGCCGTGTTATTTTGATTTCGTATCCCTACTAATGACTATATTTTTCATGTTTTAATGAAATTTATTTCAATTGTACATATAATTATAAGATTTAAAAGGTTAAGGGTAAGTTTTGATGCACCATAAATACAAGATGTTGGATTTAAGTTTCATCGCATCATAAGGGTAATGTCCAATTGCATTGTGAGGGTAAGACGATTGATACAAGTTCAATCGCACCAAGAGGGTAAGCCGATGGAGTCATGTTCAATCACACCAAAAGGGTAAGACGATGGATGCATGTCCAATCACACCAGAAGGTAAGCCATCAGGTTCAAATCTTGGTGTACTATGATGATAAGATGTTGAATTCAAATCCCATCAATTTATGGCCTAAGACGCCTTCATATGGGTAAGATATTAGATTTAAGTCTCAATGCACTATATTGATGATATAATGATGATTAAAGCAAAATAATGTGCTTTGGTGAAAAAGTCATGAAACTTATTCCATTGAATTTGCTTTATTCCTTGATGTGAATATGGTACGATCTGGCTTCATGCCTCTCGCCTATCGGAACACCAACCCAATCTTGAAAGCTGAAGTGGGTTTAGGGAATAGAAGAACAAGAACATCTTCTTTACCACCAAAAATGGTAGAGAAACAAGTGATTGAATAATGCACATGAATGTGGAATGAGGTACTAAGCTATCAAAAGATAATATGCTCAGATGATTGTGTTCCATTCTTGAAGAATGAGAACTTTTGATAAATACTAAAAATATAGATCTATTCTCTGAAGTAAATGTGACAGTACAAAATAAATCTTATCAATAAGGATATGCACTTAATGGTGATGAAATCACGATTCACCTTCAGAAGAGGTAAAGTGATTGAGAAGAAATAATTATAAAAATTACTCTCGGAGTACTAAATCTAAATTTTGCTCATATGATAGTAAATAAAAAATTTACTGAAGGCAAAAGGCACATGTCATGATAAACTTGGAGTTTTCTTATTATACATATTCTGAAGAACCAAAAGTTTCTTCAAGAATTTTATTTGTTGTGTGTTATTATGATAAGTTGATTGAATCAACTAATGTTGGGACTAAATCCCTAAATTCTGAAACTATAAAAGGTGAATATGGCCTGTTCATTTGTCATGTGATATGATAAATAGATGCATCTATAAGATAATCACATGTGCATTTGTTGTCAACCTGCAGTTTTCCATTCACTAAATTGTGTGTGCAAGATAATTGAGTTAAGAGCACAACTTTCAGAATATATAATCAAGACGATTCATCTTGATAATATTGATAAATATCCAAGTTGATGTGACATTATATTCCTTAAATAAATAGTCAATCATTGCTTATGAGAACAAAGCTCCATGGTCTGAAATATAATATATTGCATACAAACGTAATTGTATGCATATATTAGACCAATAAATTATGATCAATTTTTCTCTTAATTGGTTTATGGTCAGGGACAAAATATTTTTCATCTAATAATATTGATGTGTGGTATATGATTAATGAATATATTATGATGCACAAAGATGAATTCTCCTAAATAGATTGAGATGTATGTTAGTTTATCTAACATAAGGGGGAGATAAGAAGCAACCAAGAGTTGCAAATGCTTTTATTGAATGTCCCCGAAGGACAGAGTCTACGACATGCATGAATCATGATAGACCAATCGATTCTAAATAATATTGTCCTTGAAAAAAGGGAGGAGCAAATGATTAAAATGATCATAATGAAAAAGTAATGTGCTCTTGAAGAGCCTATGACATAACACTTCATGAAACCTCGTGAGAGGAATACTTGAAAATAATGAAATGATGAGATCTCAATAAGTTATGTCGTATTGTGAACCGATACAAAGTGATATTTTGTCGATAATATCTTTGAAACAATATAGCGCAATATTGTAAAAGATTATGAGAATATGAATTCTACGTTTATTAAGGCATGTTGAAGTAGAAATAATTATCAAGTGAAAAGTGGAATAATGCATATTGATAAGCATAAAACTTATTTAACTTGCAGTCACCTGAAGATGTCATACATTTAATATAGAATGTTTATCAGTTGACAAAATTGATATGAATAATTTTAAGGACTCAAAATTCATGAAGCATATATAAGTTAATTATTGGAAAACCTGTTTATAATTCTCATATGGATTAAATCAATCAAGAATCTTTTTTATTGTTATGTAAGTTGATGACTTGAATTGGAACTTTTGAAGAGTTTTCAAAATGCAATAGATTATTTGCTCAAAGAAGTTAAAGTGAGTAACTTGCAAAATTCTTTGATCCTGAAGGATGATTCATAAAAGGAGATGGAAGAAAACACATTTTGTCAAAACTTTTCTAAACACATGAGCTCCTAAGAATGGTGATATCAGCATGCAACAGATTTGTCCAAGTAATGACATGACTGATTTATTCATCAAGTCTCTATCAATTACAACTTTCGAGAAGATGGCGTACAAGCTTGGAATGCGAAGATTCAAGTCTTTGAATTAATATTCATATTAGGGGAAGTTAATACGCGATGTACTCTTTTTTCCTCACAAGGTTTTGTCTCATTGGGTTTTCCTTGTAAGGTTTTTGACGAGGCATCCATAATTAATGCGCATTATTAGATATGTGTACTCATTTTTTTTTTACTAGAATTTTTTTCCATTGGGTTTTATGTAGTAAGGTTTTAACGAGGCATATAATCTACAAATAGACATCCAAGGGGAGTGTTATAAACATATTTGTATTATAGTGAATGTCTATTATGTGGAGTCCGTTAGAGAAACGTTAGGAATTCTACTTGGAGACCAAGTCAACTTTCCCATATAAATAAAGGGGTTTTCATTCATTGTAAATAAGATTTGTGAATCCCTAATTATCCCTCAAGAGAAATAATTAGTCTTCTCCCTACTCTCTTCTCATTATTTTATATAATTTCATAACAACAAAGAATTTTTTTGAAAAATAAAATGGAGTAAAAAAATGGTAAAATAGAAAGAAAAAGAAAAGAAAGGAGAAAGAGACGAGTGAAAAGAGAGAAGTAAGAAAAGGAGAGAGAAAAAATTCAGAAGAAAAAAGATTGAGAGATAAAAGAGAATCAACGTATTCAATATTTTAGGAGAAGATTAGAAAAGACGAGAAAGATCAACAGGTAAAAATATTGAGAGAGATATTTTAGGAAAAACATTAAAAAGAGAGATTTTCTAGGGACAAAAATATATGTGTCTTTTAATCCCTTTATTACATTTTGGTATTTTCCGTTTTTTTTAAATATTTTATTTCGTTTTATAAGATTCTATTGCTATGTTAGTGAAAAGTCAAACTATTGTTAAATAGGAGTAATTTGGGTGCTTAAATTGTATAGTTAGATTTTTTACCCGTTTTAAAATTAGTTTAGGTTAATTATATGGTGACCAATAGATGATTGTCATGCCATTTAATGAATTTATTAGTTTGATTTAAATTGAGGACCATTAAAAATAAGAATAATATGGAGCCAGAGATGATGTGAGGGGTATTTGAGGGCAAATAGGTGGACGAAGGGTCATTTTATACCATTTTCAATAGTTCAAGGATATTTCAGACCTTTTTTTGTAGATTTTTTTTTTGTCTCAAAGTCCAACTAAAAATAATAGTTTTAACATCTAGAAAGTGAATTTAGTTTCAGTTGACAAAATTTGCATGAATAATACTTGAACCCAAGGATATATAATTTTGTGTGTAAGTAATTGTTTTCAAAAATTGTTTAAATAGACGATAATGAAGAGGAAATAGTGTAACACATTTTGTTAAAATTTATAAAAATAAATTTTCACGAGCCACTTTAACAGCGTGGCAAACGTATTTTCTACAAGTGTTTCCTTTTAGAATTAAATTTGAGCTTTTTAACAAAGCTTATTACAATATTTTTTTGACAATTTTCTAAAATTATTTTCTTTTTAGTCTAAAAGGCAATGGTTATGAAAAAATCAACCATTTTGCCTGTTTTATCCATTTTGGTTGTGAAGTTTATTCATTTTACCTGCACTTAGGTCAGTTTTACCCGACTTTAGCCATTTCGCGAGAAATTCTAGCATTTTCCCCTAAACTTCAGCACAATTTTGTTTGAAATTATATTTTGTCAAAACTCAAAACTAATCTTCAAATATTGCAATTTGCATATTAAAGTTATTGCAGAAAAGCTAAACATGTAAGAATCTTTAAAAGTTGGATACAAATAATGAAATAAATTAGAGTGACCAAATAAAATGTCCTTACAACTTTTACCTCGACACATTCTAGTATCGTTTTATGCAAGTGCGTTCGGTCTCCTTTGAACATTTTTCTCTTTACATTTTTCGACTTTATCTGGTTTTGTTCAACAGGTGAGTACCACATCTATAAACAACGACTTAAACAAACTTTGTCCCAGTATAAAAATGCAGCACAGATAGGCAATTAAACTCACGCAGCCACGCAGTGAGCACAAAGCGAACTATTCTTTCGCCTTTTACTAAAGAATACCGTGTGTGCGCTGCAATCAAGTGGCATATGCCAATTTTTGGAGGGATTCTCTTCTTTAGAGAACCCCAACAATACTAGTTTTAACCTTTTCTATGTGTCTTATTCATACTAACATATATTTATATTCTGATATTATAATATAGTGACACTCTTGGTGAAGGGTAGATAAAAATTGACTCAGAGTTCTTCAATCAGTGTTTGATATAATTGAACATCTTTGAATCGTGATTTCTGATTAAAGGTCGAGGAATATTGACAAGAGGGAAATGATATAGAGGGGGAAATTCTAGTTGTAAAACAAAAAAAATGCAAACAGGGTTCTTAATTATTATTTGAACACATAGAGAATTTAGACTAAAGCTACTGCACTTGGCTGAACCCGTAAGCTACACATTGATTCTGATCGAGCATAAAATTAGTTGAAGTGCACACAAATGTGTCAAGACACCACGGTAATAACAAGAAAAAAAAAAACGAAAAAGGATGAATATCAGATTGCCCGGTGCACATTTTAAGTTGGCATTTTTCTTAACATATGGTAGGTACCTCATAGAATTAGTCGAAGTGCACACAGGTCAAAGACATCATGATTGTATGAAGAATAAAACGAAAAAAAGGATCAAATAACATTATGGACCTGTTCTGTAAGTAGGAAAATATTTTTCATGAAAACTGTTTTCCTCTGTACCGAACACACCCTATAAGTTGAGTAACTTTTGCAGAAAGTTAAATTTTCCCAAGAGTATGATAAAGATATGTTTGTTGTCTATCTGGTTTGCTATTAAATGGAAAAAAAAATGATAACAAAAGATGAAGGGCAATATATTCCTCATCGGTCATCACAAAGAAAAACAAGTATAAAGATGGGTATAAAAGAATAGGAAGGAGCAACAAGAAACGTACTTACCTGGAAGGGGTCAATGGGCGATTAATAAGATCCATGGCCTAGGTTTGTGACTTCCATTGCACTTTGGAGTGGTGCCTACCTAAGGTCGATCCAAGTGGTCGAGCCTACGTCATAATTTGTTGCAGAGGGGGCCTGCGTTCGCGCGGCCCCCACCAAACCTTAAACAAAATCTTCTTATAATTGGTAGAATCTGTAATAATCAATAGTGTGAGGCTGTGAGCAATCACTTGGCTGATTGATAAAACGGAGCTTTCATTCAAATGTCACTCTGACTCTTTAACAACATCTTCCTTCTATCTCTACTTGAATTTTCTTCCCGAGCTGCGGAATTAACGAGTTTGATCAATAGAGTTTCATAGTTGCTTGAAACTCGATATAATAGAGTTTGAGCAAAAACTACTGAATCTTGACAAAGCTGTTATTATGCTGTTATTATAAAGGTAGCTCTGCCACTGATTATGTTGAAAGTTTTATATTCCCAAGGACTTTTATATTTGGTGACCTCCATTGCACTTTGGAGGGGTGCCCGCCAAAGGTCAGCCCAAGTGGTCAAGCCTATGTCATAATTTGTCGTAATAGGGGCCTACGTTCGTGTGGTACTCAATTCTTAAGCAAAATTTTCTTGTATTGTATTTACTTTGTGTTCTTGTAGCCAAACAGTGAGCTGATGAATGCTTGATCTTTAAATTTTTACAACATATAGAATGATTTCCTCCCTGCCAGAAGCACTCTGGGGCACACCTTCAGTTTCTTCGTTTTTGAGAAGTCCTTTCTTTTAATTATCAGGGCCGTCATGAGTGATGTCGAAATCAGTTTCATTTGGATATAAAGATGGTTCCTTCGAGTGGGCACGTCAAGCTCTAAAGATCCAAACTAGACGGAAGCTCTAAGATCTTCTAAACTAGACGGAAGCTCTAAGATCTTCTAAAGATGCGTGATGCATGACATCTAGTTAGTTACTCAAACATACACTAGCATACAAAAGAGTACAAGCAACATAGATTATAAGGCCAACTTTAAGTAAACAACAGAAAACTGTTTTGTTTTCTGTTTCTGCCTATTAGGTCCTTCACTATACACTTTTTAAAAAACACTATCTGCATTCGAGTTCAGCTATTCAAGATGGTCAGTTCGCGACATTTTATCCATCATCTTGTGAAAATATATCTCCTTATAATCACAAAGATACCAAAGTGAAATCATATCTTAAATTAATTGATTGAGAAAGTATAAAACAGGACAGCTTAAGTAGTTTTTATTTGAAAAACCTGTTAGATTTTCAATCATAAAGTTACTGAAAAAGAAGCAGAGAACAATTTTTTATAAAGGAGTGAGTGAAGTGAATACCACATCCATAAACAATGATTAAATACAAACTTTGTCCCAATATAAAACTGAAGCACAGATAAGCAGTAAATCTCACGCAGTGAGCGCAAAGCGAACTATTCTTTCGCTTTTTACTAAAGAATATCGTGTGTGCAGCATCGCTTTTTACTAAAGAATATCGTGTGTGCGCTGCAATCAGTGGTATACGCCTATTTTTGGAGGGATATTCTTCTTTAGAGGACTCCAGCAATACTAGTTTTAACCTTTTCTATGTGTCTTATTCATAGTAACATATGTTTATATTCTGATATTATAGTATAGTGATACTCTTGATGAAGGGCAGATAAAAATTGACTCGGAGTTCTTCAATCAGTGTTCGATATTATTGAACTTCTTTGAATCGTGATTTCTGATTAAGGGTCGAGGAACTATTGACAAGAGGGAAATGATATAGAGGAGGAAATTCTAGTTGTGAAACAAAAAAAATGCAAACAGGGTTCTCAATTATTATTTGAACACAGAGAATTTAGACTAAAGCTACTGCGTTTGGCTGAACCCGTAAGCTACACATTGACTTTGCCCGAGCATAGAATTAGTTGAAGTGCACACAAATGTGTCAAGACACCACAGTAATAACAAAGAAAAAAAACCGAAAAGCATGAATATCAGATTGCCCAGTGCACATCATAGTATCGTTTTATGCAAGTGCGTTCCGTCTCCTTTGAACGTTTTTCTCTCTACTTTTTTCGACTTTATCTGGTTTTGTTCAACAACAATCAACTAGCTGTTTTAACAAGAGATCTGATTTGTAGATACGATCTACAATAAGCCTATCCTTCGGATAAGTTGGATCTGTCATCACAGTATATAGCAAAGAAAATTAAACAAATAAAATGCGTCTCAACTGAATGATATCCATAGAAAAGTTATGTAATTTGGCAATTATAGCAGTAATAATGTTTTCTTGAATTTGAAATATCTACAGTAGAGTTTTTCTCTCCCACCATCAAATATCAAGGTAATGGCTCTTGCGAATCTCCCAACCGCGATAAATGCAGATAAGCATCAGTACCTGTAAAGACATCAAGAATTGAAGCCAACTAAAGTATATCTTGTTATTTAATGTAGTGCTTAAGCATACCGTTGCCATAAAAAAAAACAATTTAAATCCTACTCCATGTAGTCATAATCGTCTGTCATTCATATATATTTACTTCTTCTATCTACAAGATAAAAAGTTATTTAGGGTGGACTCATTATCCACATAATTTCAGATCGTGCATCATTACCCCTCCAAAATCGGACGCTGGAGATGCACACATAACAGCTTCTTACAACCTTCACAAACACTTGTCCTAAATATTTAGTCCAATTTAACAACACTAATGCAAGGGCTTAAAGAATGTGTTCATCACATCAACACAGTGAGATCTTAATTCACAACCAGCAGAAGATATTTCCAGGATTTAAATAAAGTCATAATCACTATTTCACGGGGTTCCTGCAACACCTAAACTCTGTCAAAGTCTTTAAAATGCCTCTGACCTTGTGTGTTGCTCACTCGCCTTGACATAAAGGACACATCACATCCACCTCCGATAAATTAACGCCTATAATCATTTGTTTTTATAAAAAAATATATTTTATATAAAAAAATCCAAATCCATCCCCTTTTTTCAAAAGTAAAAAGAAGAAAAAAAAAAATCCCAAACCTTCCTCTCCTCTTGGCTCGTTCCCATATTTCCCTCTTCAACCCACCACCATCACACAAAAACATTAAAAGAAAAGTTTTATCTTGTTGCTACAGTAACTGTTCTAGATGGGAGATAAAATCAAAAGAATAATGCACATATTTATGGAGTTTGGTTGTATTAGCTAGGTGGATTTCTCTTTTCCTATCTTCTTTTGTGGCTTTCCTTGGGTTATGCCGTTTCGACCCTCTGCAAAGTTTCTTCATTATCTCTTGTTAGTTTTCATTTTATGCGATTTCTGTAGCTAGGCATGGATTTTCTTCTCGTGTTTTAGTTAAGAAATGACTTTCTTATCAAATTTGATAAGATATTGTTTACTTTATGCTTTACATTTGAATATTGAAGCTGTCAAGTTAGATTCTTTAGATTTACCCTCACCATTTTGGGTGTTCATTGTTCTGGACGCCGATTAGGGAAGGTAGGAAGTAAGAGTTTTTCTTTTCCATTTTTTATGTCCTTTTTTTGGTTCTCATTTTATTCATTTCTTATTTCTAAGTTTGGTACACGTGTGTTATACACATTTTATCCAACTCAACAGTCAAGTTGCCACATATGCTTAATCAATGCTCGAAAGGGTTTAAATTAGTGTGTTTCATCAACCATAGGTGTTTGGATGAAACTCTGTGGGGCAGAGGTGGCAGGATGTCAAATTGGTACAAATAGAGGTGTGTATTAGATTATTCAGCCTTTGAATTATAGTACCAGATTATTTATATCTATGTGAGGTAATAGACATCTGAAATTTGTATAGCGACCAATTCTTTTGTTAGTAACATGATATTTCTAGGACCTGGATTAGCATATGTGATAACACAACTAACTAGAAAAACATCTAAGTCTAGTAATGTGGAGAATAAAATTCATGCAAAAAAGGGCGAGAGGTACTGTAACATACCATAGCCTTCCATGGAGATAATTTGCAAATCCCCTCCAAAGTAGCGAGCATATAAACGACTTATTGGAAGTCCATATCCATAACCAGCTAACGTAGACACAGTAGCCAAATCAATTGTATCAAGGTCTGAATGCTCATCCAATGGATTCCTGGCAGTACTGTAGAGATAAGTAAAAATTTTGGGAAGACCACTTCTTGGTATACCACCCCCTTCATCTGAAATCTACAGAGCACATAAACCACACTTGATAAGGATGGGTAGGAAAATAGTGAAATAGACGTCCTTAGAACAAAGAAGCAAAAAGTCTGAGAACAAAGAAGGGATCATGCCTTTATGGTAACATCCTCTAGACCATCAGCAACTATTATTCTAACAGGAGGAGCAGCTTTGTCTGAGTCCACAAATCGCTCTTCCACAGCACGCAAGGAGTTCTTAACCAACTCAAAAACCATCAAATGCAGATGTGTTGGCACATAGCTGTCATGAATCCCCAAAAAATAGAAGGATAAATGTATGGTATAAAGCAAGGGAAACAAGACTTTCCACAACAACTAAAGTTATGTTTAGAACATTTACATCAATAAATTTTGGGAGTAACGTAATAAGAGAAAGACAGAGGCAGCAAAGAATACCATGGAACAAAAATGGTGGACAAGATATGTCTAGCTTACTGGATAATGAGAATGAATTAGGAGCAAGTGACGTACGGGAATGTAAAGTTTGGGTCCCCATAAATGTTGACCTTAGGTGCACTGCCATATTCGAGCAAGCAAATAGAACGGGCATCCTCGCTAGCATCGCGTGCAACCTCCAAGGGGGACATTTTTGTATGTATATAACCCACACAATCAGGAGGTGGATTAGGATCATGTAGGGCGACATGCTGCCCTGTGTTTGACATGAATTCAACAAATAAGAAATGCCACAATATGTATAAGTAAAATAAAATAGTAGTAAAGAGAAGAGAAGAGTGAAACCAATAAGCATGCGGATGCCAATCCTAGACATGTAAAAACGATCAAGAAACTGGTGTATCTCATCCAAATCCTTATAATCAATCTTAGGGTGTAGATCCTTTTTTAGTTGTTGAACTCCCAAAGCCATCATAGGTACAACATTGTTGTGTCGTACTTTAACCAAATTAATCATTTTTGTGAATTCCAACTCGTCATTCTCATCTTTTATATCTGGAAAGGATCTAAGATCACGGAAAGAATCCAAATACCAATCTCGAACCTAATTAAGAAAGAAAGGTTTTAGAACAAATGAAATAAAAGAGCATTAGTAGTTAGATGAGTGAGTACCTTTAGAACAGCAGGCTTGAGAGATAAACCATAAGGAAGAGTTTGTAGGTCAATAACCCTACGAGCAATGCGCATAGGGAGTTCCTTGTGAAGGAATTGAGAAGAAATGAGCAAATTGCGGGGAGTGGGTTTGGAACCGAACTCCATCATGTACTTGAGACTCACACCAGTCTGTTTCATCGAACCCCATCGATGAACTTCCTCAATCAGTTCCTTAGAAAACGACTCGTATAGTTTCTTTGCCGCCATATATTACTTGAGATCTTAAAGAATAATCTATTGAAAATGGAAGAAGGCGGTATCTACGAGGCAAGTTTCACCCTTTTTATCCATTCATCCATCTTCTGACACACTCACTCACCACCACAGTAACAGAGAGAGAAAGGTGGCACCAATCCATCATCAAAATTCAGATAAGGAGAAAACAAAAACTCTCTTACTCTCTTTCTCGGGCGGCTGTTGCCTAATATTTAGCCTAAAAAGGGATGGGTATGGCTGACTCGCACTCACCACTCAGACAACTCCCTTAATTCTCTATCCCCTTCTCTCCTTCCATTTTCACATAAATTACCCTAAATTATAATACACGTGGATGACATATACTCCATAAACAATTCAAAATATACTACTCCCTCGTTTTAAAAGAAAGGAATATTTTGACAAGTTTAAAAAAATAAAAAAGATATTTCAATCTTATAATCCTAACAAATATTTTTTCCGTTCAATAATAGTTGTCCATTATATCGCGGGTGGATCATTTAGCTTGCACCAACAACACAATGAGACACATATGCTTTTCATGGGTGCACTATTAAATATATCCTAATTTCTAACACTTTCTATACATATATACACATGATTTTTTTTGAAGTTAACGGGTCCACGTGCATCCCTACCTAGAGGGGTGGGTCTACCTTTGACCCTTGCTATTAAATACTAATGTCGGTTACAGGTAAATCACCCACAATAATGAGGAGTTAATATCTTAAAATGTCACTGAACTATGATAAATTATCTAGTAAAGTCACTGAACTTTATTTTGTATCAATAAAATCATTCAATTGAAGACTTTTATCTTTAAAAATCATTTTACTACAATTATCATTAAAATAAATTTGACATGATAAATTAAATTAATTTTTTATGCTTTCTAAATATGAACCCTCGAATAAATAAAATTTTAGAATCTATTTTATTGTTATATTCGATCTACCCACAAATTGAATTCATCTAATTGTAAAACCATATTTCCCCTGGTAAGCTGAATCTCTTGCTTCTTCTACTTCTTTCTTTACTTCTAAGAGACGCAGATTCTTTAAAAGAAAAATTATGGAGGGGTATTTTATTGAAGTTCAGAATCAAAAGAAGAAGAAAAAGATTAGAAATCATAGCAAAGTATTGTAATTATTTTTGTAATTTTTTGTGGTTATGTCAGACACAAATTATGACAGTGAAAATTTTACTTTGAGCTTCTGTCATAATCCAAAGAAAAAATGTAACTACTTGTTTAGCAAAATGAGAAAAAACATACACGGCATAAAAATAGAAAATATATACTCCATAATTTTGTTTACTTACAGGTTTATGATTATATGGCATAAAAATAATAAATAGATTCTATAATTTTGTTTGTTTTTGGTTTATAATTAAATAGATAAAAAAATAATTTAGTTTATCATGTGAAATTTATTTGAATGATAAATGTAGTTGAAGGATTTTTGAAGAAAAAAGTCTAAAGTTTAGTGATTTTATTGATATAAACATAGTTCAATTACTTTGTTAGATATTTTTTCATAGTTCAATGACCTTTTAAGATATTAACCCCAATAATGAGCTAAGGTTACTTCTAGAAGTATCTCACGAATGTTTAAAGATGTTATTGCATTGACCATGTTTTATGAATTGTGTCTTCCAACCCCCTTCATCTTTTGAATAAGCTTGGTCATTGCATGTTATGTCATGAAAAGTCCATTTTGCATGATTTTCATACTTTTATGCATTACTATCATACTTGGAACATTTTTGTACTAACGCATACTCTTGCCTACATTCTTCCAAATGTAGGGTCCGACGCTCCATTTTTGCATCTCCGTGGCTA
>JAJOOH010010493.1:0-24326 GCA_029582605.1 Solanum gracilifrons | reverse complement strand
TTTTTTTTAACTTGAAGTCGAGTCAAGAGCTTTGAATTCATTACGACTCTTTAGACCTAAATGGTTGTACGGAAGTTAAATGAGTTCATGAAAAGATTCTTCCAGCACCTTGAGTTCCTTTTGTATATCCTCATGTTTAAGTTACCTTACTGAAATCGAGTTAGGCACTTAGGTCTGTTCTAAACGTAGATGAGGTTCTATGAGGCGTTTACATGCTATATGAAAGTGAATATGGGATTATGAGAACAAGAGTTCTAACGGGCCAAGGTTGGCAACATGAGTATGGTAACATATATGCATTATGAATCCATGACATGACATGATATGCATTATACTTTCGAGCTATAATCGGAAGGTATGGGGCCTATTGCCTATATTTATACGTATGAGACACAGATGGCCACGAGTTGGCGACTATGATGCCGGTTCGCTACCGGAAGGCACCACCATTGCTAGCATTTGGTTGGGTATGTCATGCATTTGCATCTATATATATATATATACTCACGACATACGATTAAACAAGCATATCATGCATATTTAATTACTAGGAGATCAGATGTCAGCCAGAGAGGCTACTAGAGTTACAGTTTCAGGTGGTATGTCTATTATCCTTTCTATCACAACTATTTATGACATCATTTTCTGCCTTACATACCAGTACATTTTCATTCATACTGACGTCCCATTGCCTGGGGATGCTGCATGTCGTGCTGCAGGTTTGACCAGATATCTTGATCGGCCTTTGCCATAGGGGTGTCGTCTCAACTGAGGATTGATAAGCTCCATTATTCCTGGAGTTGTTGCTTGTTTACAGATTTTGCATACTTGAGTTTTGTATATAACTATTGGCGTCATTGGGGACTTACCCCCAACCAGTTGAGTTGTAGTATTCGTAGAGACTTGTGGACATTTTTGGTTGGGTCTTCTCAACTTTCATTTATAGCCTTATCGGTTTATTGTATTCATAGTCTCAGATGATGCCTCATCGACATGCTAGTTCATTATCAGTAAGTTGGCCTTGACGGCGTATCTTTTGTCTTTCATATTGTTGTGACCTTGCCAATCTAGTTATTTTGTTTCAACAAGTTATAATGGAGGCCTTGTCGTCCCTCACCATTTCATTTCCTTTATGTGTTAGTTGATTCACTCGGTCAAGTGAGGCATTGGGTCTCTGTTACGCCTCCACTAGATTGGGGGTGTGACATAAACATTATTTATGGGCAAAGTTATAAATTTATAATTGTATAATTAATGGTCAAAACAATTTTCTAGAAGAATCCAATTTTCCTTTTAAAGAGTCACAAAAAGTTTTGTTTCATGTATGGCTCCACAAATTCATTTTGTTTTATTTTTAAAAGGCCAAACACATATGCAAACCCTTAAACTTGTCCCTAAATTTCATTTTGACACTCCAACTCAACCTTGTTCCATTTTAACCCTTCAACTCCAATTTTTATGTTCCATTTTGGCACTTCTTTCCAAAGAATCAACAAAGTGGATGTGTGTACTTCACATGCCATTATTGTGTTAAAAAATAATGGATGAACATCATTTTTTTTTTAAATATATTTTTTTTAGAGTTTCTGTACATTATTGTGTGAAAAAATAATTGGTGAAAGTGTGTTGGTTTTTTTTTAAAAACAATTAGTTAATTTAAATAACATCACATATTTTTTTTTCATATCTAGTCTACTTGGACTAACTCAAATATCAGTTTTCTAATTTTTCATTCAACTAAATACGAGTAAAAAAAAAATTCATGTTCATTGCTAATTAATAACACTACAAAAAAATGTTGAAACTCGATAGACTTCGTTGGGTTGTCATTGATTTTTTTAAGAAAGAAAATCGACACACTTTCGTCGGTTATTTTTCACGCAAAAATATAGGAAAACTCTTAAAAAGAAATTGTTACTTTTTTTATAAAAAAACAATGATAATCCGTCAGTTTTAATTTTTTACAATAATTAACAGATGATCGTCGATTTTTAAAATGCAAAATTGCAGTTGAATAACATATATAGAAATAAAGAAATCATAAAATTGGAGTTGATGGGTTAAAATGGAACAAGGTTGAGTTGGAGTGTCAAAATGAAATTTAGAAACAAGTTTAAGGGTCTACATATGTGTTTGGCCTTTTTAAAAATTAATTTGTATTTGTTTGATTATAATAATAATATGAAAAATATTTATACATTTATACTCTTGACAATTCAAATTGTTCATCTACATTTATTACTACTACAATATATTCAATATAATCCTACAGTCTTTCACTACAACATATTCAGTATAATCCTACAATCTTCCATGTATGTAATTTTCTTTTTAATTATATATAATGTTTTTTAAACATAAGTATTCGTATAGTTTTATTTAACTTATTTATCTCCAAAATAATATTTATTTTATCTTAAAAGATTGAGACTTAAATAAGAAAACAAAAATATCACAATTCTAAAGAGATAAAAAAGAAAAAGAAAAAAAAATATAGAGTTGATAATGTAAGAATTTTTTTAGAAAAAAGACAAAATAATGACTGCATAATTGTAGTTTAAAAAAAGAAGAAGCACATGACCAACTATCTATATTTATTTATTTTTATATAGAAGAGCTAAGATTAGGACGACCAATTATAATTTTGTAATTTTAAACATTATTTATGCACAGAGTTATAAATTTATAATTGTATAATTAATTATCAAAATAATTTTCTAGAAGAATCCAATTTTCCTTTTCAAGAGTCACAAAAAGTTTGGTTTCATGAGTGGCCCACAAATTCATTTTGTTTTATTTTTTGTTTCATGTGTGGCCCCACAGATTCATTTTGTTTTATTTTGAAAAATCAATTTGTATTTATTTGATTATAATAATAATGTGAAAAATATTTATACCTTTATACTCTTGACAATTCAAATCGTTCATCTATGTTTATTACTACTACAACATATTCAATATCTATAATCCTACAATCTTCCATGTATGTAATTTCCTTTATAATTATATATAATGTTTTTTAAACATAAGTATTGACATAATTTTTTTTAACTTATTTTATCTTAAAAATTTGTGACTTAAATAAGAAAACAAAAAATATCACAATTCTAAAGAGATAAAAAAAAAATAGAGTTGATAATGTAAGAATTAAAAAAAAAAGACAAAATAATGACTGCATAATTGTAGTTTAAGAAAACACATAACCAATTAGCGGGATAAATTTTGAAATAGTATAAATAAATGAGATCCAAAATTAATTTGACATAGAATTATATATCATATACTTAGGAAACTTCCACAACAGATAAACTACGGATTGACTTTCATATAATAGTGAGTTGCACTTTTTAGTCTTGATTTCTACTTCTTACAATCTTAAATTATGATAAATTAGTGTCATTGTCGAGAGTAATGAGCATATTAAATATTAGATTATGAATGCTTTACAACTTAAAAATAAATGTTTTCTCAATTAATATCAATACTTGAATTTCAAAATTAAGTTACTTTATTACCTTATTTATATTAAAATTTTGGTTATTATCAACATAATATTGATAAAAAAATACTACAAAAAATAATCGTGAAAAAGCTTTAGTATTTTCATTTTAAATTTTGTTAAAAGGCAAAATAGTTACAAAAGCTTAAATTTTATAAATATAAAATTGATCTAAAGTTTGTACTCATTCCATTTCGATTTATGTAATGTTTATTTGACTTAACATGAAGTTTTTTTTTTTTTTTTTTTTAAAAAAAAAACACTTTTAAAACTTGTGATCTAAAACAAACCATAGATGTTCATATGACTATAAATTATCTTACTAAGAATAAAATGAATATTTTAAAGTCAAAATGTTATTAAATATAGTAATACATCATTCTTTTGAAATTGCCTACAAAGAAAAATATGTCACATAAATTAAAGTAAAAATTACATAAATTTTCATACTGTTAAGAGCTAATTACATTATATCCCTACTCTTTTTCAAATAACAAAAATTTCTTAGAATTAATTTTTTTTGAATACATCAGCAGACATGCGAATACATCGATCGTGATACATTACTATTCAGGATACTTGCAGACACATAGCTCACAGATGAATCCAAGAGAGGAGGGGTGTATTCAAGAGGAGAGAGATGTATACAAGAGAAGATAGGGATGTATTCAAGAGGGAATAAAGATGTATTCGAGAGAGGATATGGGTGTATTCGAGAGGAGATAGTGATGTATTTGACAGAGGATATAGATGTATCTAAGAGGGGATTTTTGTAATTTTTTTAAATGCTAGGAAATTTTAGAAATTATAATAAAATAAGATGTGAATTTAGGTAAAAAAAATTAAATTTAAATTGAAAAGATAATTAATTATATTGGTCCTGTGAACGGGCCTTCAATTATCTAGTGTATATATAAAGGAAAAATGACAGAAATCCCACCTTTAAGTTCTCTTAATACCATTATCCCCTATTAGTTTTACAAATCCTCAAAATCCCTCATTTTCGCGCATCAGATTATTGTATCAGTGCATCAGATTAATGTATCTCGCGCATCAAATTAGTGTATCTCGCGCATCAGATTAGTGTATCTCGCGCATCAAATTAGTGTATCATATATAAAATATAATGTATCTTACTTAACGATTAATGTATCTCGCGCATCAGATTAATGTACAACACTTGTATAGTTGTATCCGTTTGAGGGATTTCTGTAATTATAAACTTATAAGAGACAAATGATAATTTTGCCTTAAAAGTATGTGATTTATGTCCTTTGCCCATATATAAAAGAGAACTTTAGGCCTGCCTACGTGGCGCCACCACAAACCAAAATTCATTTTTAATTTATTTATTTTCAAAACTAGCCTTCCCCTTTAATGAAAAGTTGTGACTTTTATGAAAAGTTGCGACTTTAATGAAGAGTTGCGATTTTTATGAAAAGTTGTGACTTTAATGAAGAGTTGCGATTTTTATGAAAAGTTGTAACTTTTATAAAAGGTTGTGACCTTTCTGAAGGGTTGCAACTTTTCCAAATAGTTGTAACCTTTCCGATAAGGCACAATAAATATTTGTCACACTACCATTTGTTGTCTATAAATAAAAGGATTTCCTCTCATTTTAAAACAACAAAAATTCTGAACTACTACTTCTTCTTCTTCGTCGTCATCTTCTTCTTCACAATTACATATTTGTGTACTTTACTCATGTTGAGTGGCTCAGTGACACCATTGCTTATGTTTTAGATCCTGGTATGTATTTTTACAGTAATTAATATATGCTTATGTTATTAAGGATAAATGATAAGATGAAATAATTTTTATTTTCCTCTACAATATTAATCTTTTATGTAGGATAATATAGTGTTTTGGTTTTAGTGACGGATAAGTTTTAAGTACTATTTTATATATTTCGTGATATTAAATTCCCGCGCGAAGCACGGGGATTTTACTAGTACTGAATAGTTTTGCGTAGTTAAAAACTTAATTAGCGATCTGGCAAGTGGCTATTTGCCACTTTCTCTCAGAAATTCAGGTGTTATGGCCCATAAATAGGTCCTGATAGGCCCAATTGAGAACCCAGTTTACTCTCATAAGCCCAAAGTCCTTCCAAATAAATGAATTGCAAGCCCAACTTCCACTTGATTTCGGGGGCCCATTTAGTCTGTCTTCTTCTTCTTTCTTCTTCAGTATAGTATCAGAAATCCGTAGAGAGAGAGAGAGAGAGAGAGTCGCCGGCCGTCGATCTGAAAATGGAGAACAGCGACGTGTTAGGATCGTCTACTGCACCATTGACGTGGCATGATTTCCTTCAACGAATGCGTGATCCAACCGCTGCCGATTTCGTCAAATCCATCAAAAGGTATCAATCTTCATCTTATAAGAGCCTATTCATAATTTGAGTGCGAAAGGAAACTTAGGAAAATTTGTATAGATCAAAGAAAGTCACCTATTTTTGGTAAAAGAATAAATGGCTAAGGTTTAGTTGGATAATCGGATTTGTATGATTTTGATTGCTCAAGTCAACTTAGGCCAATTAACTGAGAAAACCAAAGTACTTACTTATGCTCTTTAACTTATTTTTGTTCATATGTAAGTTTAGTAGTAACTTATTGTTGACGTTTGCTTAAAGTAGATATTGGAAGATTGCCATGAGAAAAAAATCTATATGATGATGGTGATAAAGGGACGTGAACTCATTTGCTCAGTTGAGTAGCCCATAATCATTATTGAAGAATGCTTCAGCTGAACCTCTTGTTGTTTTCTTCTCTTTAAATCTCTTCAAACCTGCTTGGGTTTTGGCGTAGTACAACAACTACTCCTCAGCCCAAACAAGTACCTCAATGATTTAATGGAGAGAGTTTTCTATGCAAAGTGAAGTTAATGGATATTGAGTATAAAAAATGAATTATCAATATTGGGATTCTGGATCAGCTATGGAATGGTTGTCTTAGTAATATGAAACTTATAATCAGCTTGTCATCTTAGCATAATTTCTTCTCATACTTTTCATAATTATAAAGCACGTAGATGGAATAATTCATGGGCTTTGCGTTTCTTCTACTAATTGATCTAAAATCCTATAATATACTACTGCATATTGAATATTTGGATAGTTGATTAATTCAAATTAACATAACAGCAAGGCTTGCCATATTAATCAACTAGGACCCTGAAGAGTTGTAGGTAGGTATCATTTGAGGGAAATGTTATTACTAATTGGAATCTTTTGCAGTTTTATTGTATCATTTTTGAACAATGCTCCAGACGCAGAGAGGGATAGTGCAGCCGTGCAGGAGTTCCTTGGAAATATGGAAACAGCATTCAGAGCTCATTCACTTTGGGCTGGATGTTCTGAGGAGGAGTTGGAGAGTGCCACCTATATGCTGAATAAGGCTTTAGCATGCATGTTATCAGTCTGTTTTTTCATTTGTATATCAAATCTCATCAACCTACCAGCCTTCCATCCAACCCCATTACCCCACAAGCCCCTAGGGTTTTGGTTCAATATTAAGGACACAACTTGAGATGTGCATCCTAGGGTGCACATCACAAGTTCGAATACTGCCGCCGCCAACAAGAAGCCTGAAATTTAAGTGGAACATGACAGAGGAATGGGCCTATACACAACCGAGTTTCAAACTTATGACATCTGCATGCTGATTTTTTAGTACACTGAAGATTCAGGCTGCTCCATGATATTAATAAATATCCAACCTTAAGAGCATAAGTAACGGAAGGAAGTTCCACTGATATCCTTCAGAAAAACAGATCCACAGATATCTCAACATTGAAGGAACAAAAAACTTTGGATTCTTGAATCTACTGTGTGTCTTAATTAGAGTTGCTATTGGTACTGTGCCTAGAAGTACCAAGTCTGATTGTTATCATTTTTCCTTTTATCTCAACATGCTTACATATGTCATACCTTTTCAGTAAAAGACTCAGGTTGATGTTTGTACAATTTTACTCCAACATATGGAATCAATATATTGTGTTATTCATGGATATCACATTTTCTATACTCGATGCTTCTGGATGGCTGTAGGCTGCATGTCAGCATGTCAACTGATTATAAGTTTAGTTGTTGCTGTGCTGTTTGTACTTTGTTTGCTCATATTCATATTATTTCAAACAACAGGGACTTGAGAAGTATGTCATGACGAAGCTATTTACACGTACATTTGCTTCACTTCCTGAAGATGTGAAAGTTGATGAACAGCTTCATGAGAAAATTGCTTTGATTCAACAATTTGTTAGGCCTGAGAATTTGGATATCAAGCCAACATTTCAAAATGAATCATCATGGTTGGTAAGTGAACTCTGTAAAAAGTAAATTTCTGGTGAATCATTCATTGATTCTGTTGCAAGTGCAGGAATTTTGGTTCTTAACTGCTACTTTTTTTTTTACTACTGGAGGAAGGGATATGATTTCTCACTTGATTACTGTTGTTGGGATTTGGGCCTGTCACTCATAGGATGACAATGCGTGGGTGAAGTTATAAAATTACCAGTTTTTATATTTCGGAGCAAAATGCACGTGTCTTTTGACAGTTTGTTGGTTCTGAAGTCGGTACATTTACATAATTTTCCCGAACAAAATGTCTTGGGCGAACGGTTTTTCTAATTGAATGTGGTTGTGGTTTTTAAATAAAGCCACCCATCTTTTGTGAGGAATATTTGATCATTCCTCGACCTCTATCATTTACCATGATGTTAGTTTATATTTATATGCACTGTGTGTGTGTGTTCACACATTATACACATACTGACACACACACAATAGTATATGTGCATGTGTGTCTGTATCTTAGTGGGTTTATGGGTTGCTGATGGAAGAAATAAATTTTTTTTCTCACAACCACTGTTTGGAAGTTGGAACTTTGGAAAAGATACACATTTCTGGAACAGGTGTAGTTTTCAAATAAAATAGTTTTTTGCACAGCTATTTTATTATACTAATTACTGGTAAAAGTAAAGGAGTATTTTCACAAAAATAACCAAGTAAGAGCTAACCTTCTTGTCTTTGTGCATATGTTAAACCTTGACAAGATGGTCACTGATTACTCTGGCAATTACCTCTAGTATTGATTTCTATAAAAAAATTGTGTTACTTTCATATTTTTTATTTAACATGGTAACTTGTTGGTTAAATGTGGACCCAGATTTTCAGAGATTTGCTGCAGAAGTTTGTAAACTGGTATTTTATGGGTACGACCGTCAGTTTACAGTAACATATCAAGGCTTGCAGTATGCAAAATTCAGAGAATATTTTCATAGTACCGGGGCACACACTTCTTCCTTTATAGAAACGTCTTCTTTAGGCTGTCCTTTTGAGTTGTGATCTTGATTACAATAAGTATAGCTCTTTTACCCTGCCATAAATAAGCATAGATCTTTTGTGAATGTCATTTTTCAATGAGATGTCTAACTATTTCATTACATGCTACACTTTTTACAGCTTGCGCAGAAGGAGCTACAAAAGATAAATATGTACAGGGCACCAAGAGACAAACTTGTGTGTATTCTTAATTGTTGCAAGGTTATCAATAATCTCCTGACTTCTGTTTCAGCAAAGGATAACCCTCCAGGAGCAGATGATTTTCTTCCCGTTCTCATTTATGTCACCATAAAGGTAAGCCAGCTCATTTGCACTGATCTGATATATTAGTCTTCTCAACTGAGGAATCCTTTAGGTTCTGAATTGTAGTGTTTGGTATGCTCCCACGTCTTTATTTCCATGTAGGGAAGTTGATTGCAGAATTAGAGGTCTAATAACACTGAACAATGTTTGCCTGGATAGTAGTCCAACTTTGCTACATGAATAAGGGAATGGATTGCTGGTACGACTGATTTGTCTAGGATTTTTTTGCCCAAGATGACTAACAAGGGAAATTTTAATTCTCTTCTAAGGGGTGATCAGAAGAAACATTCTTATTTCTTTATGTTGGAATTCATGAACACTGAATGCATCCGAAAGGCAGGCATCCAGATTAGTGGCCAAAGAGTCCATTATTGCACCTTTCGCTTTCCTATCATCGTCTCATCACCCACTTCCATCCCCCAAATATCTTGTACTTCTCATCCCCCAAATATCTTGCATATGATTTCTGATTTGGGATAACATCATATGAATTATCTTTATAATTGTCCCGCAGAAACAAACAAAAAAAAGTGAATTTTACTCAGTTAGATTCTCAACAAAATTCTCGATTTGATGAACCATGTGTGGAATATTACCAAATCCTTGATGCACCGTCCTTCCAAAATCTTTTTATAGATGAAAATCTTTAAGTGGAGAATTAAAAGCTTGTTTGTTTTAGTTCTGTGTTCTCTTCAATACTGAAGAATGATTGAAATTCTTTCTGCTCCCGTATTTTAATTTTACAACTTCTGTTGTGTCCTTGCATTCAATTTTTAAATTACCTTTTATTTTATGTCACAATCAGGCTAACCCCCCTCAGCTGCACTCAAATCTACTGTATATACAAAGGTTTAGGCGGCAAACCCGCTTGGTTTCTGAAGCGGCATACTTCTTCACAAACATTCTTTCTGCAGAATCTTTCATTTCGAATATTGATGCACAAGCTCTTTCTATGGATGAGACCGAGTTTGAAACAAATATGGAGTCTGCTCGAGCACTTCTTTCTGGTCTTTCAGCCGACAACAATGTACTGGACCAGAGTGATCAGAACGCTGGACCTGTTCCTGGTGCAGACACTTCTGACGCCAAACAAAGTTTTAGGTCAAATAGGCCTCCACACCCTGCTACACAGCCAAATTTCTCAGTTGCATCAACAGAAACAAACATCAAGAACGAGGATCAGTATTCTAAAAGTCAGTCATCAATGGAAAAGATCCCATCACTGTCGGATCTAGAAAACAGAGGGGCTAGTATGCTTATCAAGGAGGATAGCATCAACCAAGTGTTCCAAAGTTTCCCCTACCTATATTCCCACGCTGGTGACCTAACAGTGGGTGATATCGAAGAACTACTAACCAATTACAAGCGCCTAGTTATCAAGTATGTTTGCCTTGCTAAAGGATCAGGCATTGACAATCCATCTCCACCATTGCCCAATAATGAAGGACAAACTCAGCACCCTGAATTTGAATTCAACACCGAATCTGAAGCTGCCTCAGCAGGAGAGCCAATTGATGAGACACAGAAAGACAAGCCAATCGATGAGACACAGAAAGACGAGCCAATTGATGAAACACAGAAAGATGAGCCAATTGATGATACGCAGAAAGACAGGCCCGTGGATTCTTCACTACTTTCAAAGTCTCTCGAGTCAGATGAATCAAAGTTAAAGGAAATTGAAGAACTTTCAAGTAAGGGTGAAGAAGGGAGTTAGGTTTTACAGATAAATTCAGTGGAAAACTCATATAGAATCATGTGATGTCTAAAGTTGTATCTGTATTTTTTAACAGCAAAATGAGGATCCACTTGATTCTTTCTGGACAGTAGAATAACCTTGACTGGTGATATTCTATTAACTTGGGTAAATCTAAACTGCCACTTTTTTATATCGGCAAAGGGCCAAATATACCCCTGTACTATATGAAATAGTTTTAATATATCCCTAGTTATACTTTCGGGCTAAATGTACCCCTCCCGTTATACTTTTAGACTAAATATACCCTTATGACTAACCGAGGATACGAACCTAAGGTAAGATTAAAGAAAAAGTTGTTTATAGTTTTACAATAATCAGCATATTAGAAGTCTATTGCTAATAAATAATAAGGGATCATGCATTAGACACTTCCGAAATAAAGTGAATATGCAATATATCATGGAAAATATGTGGAATATGTAGACAATTTTTCAAACTGGTAAATTTTATTTAAATATTCAAACTGTAATCTGTTTTGATTGTCCTGAATACTTAAAACATATTATTAATAGTTCAAATTAGATACTTTCGATTTAAATTTTGAATTTTTTTTTAAGTGTATTCTCAAATGTCTATTATATTAAAGTAAGTTACTCGTATAGTACAGTAGTGTTTAATTCAGCACATATAAATTAGAATCTATAAATATGTAACACCTACCTTTTTCTTGATATTTTTGCTTTAAGAAAGAAAATGTTTTTGATTGAACAAGCTAGTCAGTACTAAAGGTTGAGTTCCCCACATGAACTGTCTTTCTCGAAATTCTCAAATCTCTAGAAAAGAAAGGTTCAACACCCCAACCCACCCCACTCTCACCACATAATATGTCTATTAACATATCACGAATTAAATAATTTATAGATATAAAATACTAATTAAGTAAGTAAATCATGTATGAATAAGACAGTTTAATCATTATTCAATCACTAACTATACAGTTACACATTCATTATTATACACTCATTAGACAGTTACAACTTATAATGCTCACGTAACTATGAATATATGCGTTATCTGTTTCAATTTATGTGGTACAAAGTATAAATCTTTTTTTTTGTCTTTGTGAATTTAAATATAAAAATCAAGTTTAGAAAAATAAAATCTATAAATTTATATCTATTTTAAACAAATAAAAGTAAATATAAGAGTAATATATTCTCTGTCCAATAACAATACGGTAAATAGACACAAAAAGTATATATAACATAATTTCTTGATTTTTCAAACTATACAAATATTATTAAATAACTATTTTTAATATAATGAGATGAGAACTGAGTAATAACTTGCTTAAAAGGGGTGGGAGGGTGGTTAGTAATATCTATTCTTGGCGTATATATAACCGTTTAACTCTTGTAACTTTTTCAAAGAATATCTCAACTCTCACTCTACTTTTAGACTCATCTTTTCCACAAAACACAGCACACACTCTCACTGTTACTGTATTCTTTCACAAAAAACTTTCAAGATCCTGCATTTTCTTGCACCCTTTACCCTACATTTTTCTGGGTATTCACTTAAATTTCAAGTACTATCTTGAAAAAAAAAAGTATCACATTTTCTTGATGTTATTATAGTGTTGAGGATGGGTAAGAAAAGTTGGGTTTGGTGGTTTGTGACTCTGGTGCTATGGTGGAACAAGATTGCAATGGGTGAGGACTACATCAAGTACAAGGACCCAGAACAACCAGTTGGGGTTAGAGTTAAAGATCTTCTTGGTAGAATGACCCTTCAAGAAAAGATTGGACAGATGATTCAGATTGATAGGACTGTTGCCACTATTCAAATAATGAAAGACTACTATATTGGTAATATTTCAAATCTGCATATAGTATTGTGGTTTCCATGTTTGTAATTTTTCTTGTGTAGTTGGTGTTTACTACCTCCATTTCAATTTGTTTGTGTTGTTTTAACTTAACACGGAATTCAAGAAAGTAAGTAACACTTGATAGATTTTGTGGTTTTAAACTAAAGATCTGTATAATGTATCTGAATGGCCTTTAATCTTGTTGTATAAAATATGTTACTGGGAAAGTTGGAATTGAAGAGTTGCCAAAAAGGTAAAAGAGACATTCTTTTTTACCTGGGTTAAAAAAAGAAAGTAAGACAAACAAATTGAAAGAATGGAGTGTTTGTTTTTGGAGATTTGATGATGTTAGTCTAAAGAAGATTGTTTGGAGAACAGTAAGCCCTGTTTAACTTGGAGTATTACTTCAGTTACGTTTCATATCTATATAGGTTGTATCATTCGAATAATTGTTTAGTTTTTTTTGTGCATTTTTTTGTTAGTTGCTGTGTGTTACTTTCCTTGTAGATTGAATAATGACATTTTGAAGTAGATTGTTGCGAGAAATAGAGTATTTGATGCCCTTGTTTATAAAAACAATACATCGGGACTTCACATCTGGATTTTCTTGATAAGGAACATTCACAATAAATAGTATAGTCAAACCTTTTTATAACATGGTCGTATGTTCTAATATTTTTTGGCTGCTAAAGTGAAATGTTATTATAGAGAACATATATGTAACATAACATGAAAGATCGGTCCACAAAAAACATGATTGTTATAGTGAAATGTTGGTTATAGAGAATTATTGTTATATATAGAGGTATGCCTGTAGTACCCTTTACATACTTTCTTGTTTTCTGTTTTTTATGCATCTCTTGATCAATATTTGTTACCAGCACTTATCCTGGAGATTGAATTTAATAATTGTAGATTTAATATGTCGGTTTAATAGCTATGAACACTGCAGAAAAAAAATAGTTGTGAGTATTCATGGTTACTCCAAAGTTACAAGATCAGGACATGCAAAATTGAATGGATACAAGAATAAGTCGAAAGAGTATTCAAAAGAGATGAAAAGAGGAAAGAAAGAAGGGAAGGAAGTTGAGCTAAAACAGGCTTCTTTTTTCACTGATAAAGGAAGTTGAGCCGAACTTAATCAGTTTCTTCTTCCAAGTTTGAATTTTCCAGAGTACGCCAAGAGATAAGGCTGTCTATGGAGTTCGAAAGCATGTTCATAACATCTTTTTGTTATACATCAGTCTTGGCTTTCCTTGATTAGGACATTTTGTAAAGTGAAACTAGGAAACTGGAAGAAATGATCATTAATCGCAAATCAAGTGATTGGAGAAATGATTATTAAGTACAAATCACATGTAAAAACGAACGTGCATCTTACAATATTTTACTTTTCTTTTTGTCAAATTCTGATATGATAGTTCAACAAAGAAATGGCATGTAATGAAGCAGTGATTAACAATGAAACATGAACTCAGGATTATCTTTTAAGGAAAAAGTAATAACAATAAACGAAAAAAGAGATGGATTGTTAGTACAACTTGTTTTGCAAATTTAGATGCAGGTTTAAATCCCAATCAAAGGCCCTACACTTCTGTTTAAAATATCTTGTTGGCATGGCAAACAGAAAATTGAAGTTTATGTTTAGTTATTCTGATTCAGGTAGTGTATTAAGTGGTGGGGGAAGTACTCCACTTCCGAAAGCTACTGCCGCAGATTGGGTTAATATGGTGAATGACTACCAAAATGGTTCTATGTCAACTCGCCTTGGGATTCCAATGATATATGGGATTGATGCCGTTCACGGACACAACAATGTTTTCAATGCCACCATATTTCCACATAACATCGGGCTTGGAGCTGCCAGGTAAGGAAATTTTACATGGATAATTTCAAGTACAAAACACACAATGCTGAGCGTTGACTTATCAAATTTAAATCATTTGTTATTTTCTGGTTTATAGATCATGTGTTCACATTGGACTTATAATTTGTTATCTAGTGTACTACCAAGAAACCTTTTGTTACCTAAATCAAGCTTCATATTTTTTTTCTTGAGAAAGTTTAATAATTTCATTTGCAAAGATAACATTCTGATAAGTGATTTGTTGTCTATCAAGTATCAATATACTGCTCTGCCAATAAGTTATGTCTAGGTAATATGAATGTATTATATGTTCAAAAAACTTCATTTTGATATTATCTACAACTATTTTTACATTTTCAGAATTCTTTTCCCTGTTCAAGGTAACTTGTTGTTGGCCTTATCCACTTGCTAATACATAAAAGATGTTGGTCTTATCTGAATGTTCTACCAAATATCTATTCTTCAGGGACCCTGAACTCATGCGAAGAATTGGTGATGCTACTGCTCTTGAAGTCAGAGCTACAGGGATTCCTTATGTATTTGCTCCTTGCATCGCTGTAGGTGATACAATCAGATTGATGATTGACTTTCTAATTAATCTTCTCACAATTAATTTCATTTTTCACTTTAAATTGTAAATCAAGTTTTCATTTAAAGTTTAAACCTTTGTGGGCAGGTTTGCAGAGATCCTAGGTGGGGTCGCTGTTATGAAAGTTATAGTGAAGATCCCAAGATTGTTCAAGAAATGACGGATATTATAATTGGGTTACAAGGCGAGATTCCTAATGGTTCAAGGAAGGGCATACCTTATATTGCTGGAAAGTATGGAAACTTTGAAAGCAATTCCATGCTTATATTTTAATATGCTGTTCTTTGAAAGTTAGAACAAATATTTACAGTTGTTTTCCTCATCGTTGTGCAAAGAACTGTCAAATCTAAGTTTAAGTAATGAGAACCTTGACTGCTCTTTAGTTGCTTGTTATCATTAGAGCACAATGAAGTCCAATATGAGATGCTTTTATGCTAATGCTGTTTTCCCTTTTTTTGCCACTGTTTTGTAGTTAATATCAATTTTTTGATGAGCCTTTTATGAATCAGTTATATATCTTATATTTACATTTTGATAATGGTGGTTCTTGTGTAATTAAATTCTATGTTTTGCTTGTAAAAGGATTCCCTGTGTATAAACCTCTTAACTCATTCAATTTTCAGGAAAAAAGTGGCTGCTTGTGCAAAGCACTTTGTTGGTGATGGGGGCACAACTAAGGGTGTTAACGAGAATAACACTGTGACTGACAAGCATGAGTTGCTGACTATCCACATGCCTGCCTATGACGACTCAATTATCAAAGGCGTTGCTACGGTTATGGCTTCTTATTCTAGCTGGAATGGCAGAAAGATGCATGCTGACCATGATCTAGTTACTGGTTTTCTCAAGGGTACACTCAGGTTCAAGGTAATGTTCGAAAAAATGATATGAAAGATTAGATAAACCACAGTTGTCAATTCGGAAGCTTGGATAAAGGCAGCTTGTTTATTAAGCACATGAGAATTACAGAAATGTGGAATTAACATCCTCCGAAATATGTTTTTGATATTTCACGTGTTTGTATCATGCCAACTTGTTGTATCACTTATTGTTTCTCATGAATAATTTCATAATTTGGAGGTGATTTCACTGATTGATGTTGATAATCTACCAGGGTTTTGTCATCTCAGATTGGCAGGGTATTGACAGACTTACCTCTCCACCTCATGCCAACTACACTTATTCAGTTGAGACTAGCATTCTAGCTGGTGTCGACATGGTAAGATTTTCCCCCCTACACCAGTGTCAACATTCAATTAATTCAGATGCATTGTGTTTGGGAAATGTTTTGGTGTTCAAGCTAAATCAGGAAATGTCAACTTGGTCATTTGCAGGTTATGGTCCCATATAATTTTACCGAGTTTATCAATGATCTGACTTACCTTGTCAAGAACAATTTTATCCCAACAGATCGGATTGATGATGCAGTGGAGAGGATTTTGTCAGTTAAATTTACCATGGGACTTTTTGAGAACCCCTACACTGATTTCAGCTTGATCAACGAGGTTGGGAGCCAGGTAGGTCACTTAAACATGATACTTTACACTTCAAGCCTCAGTTACAATGTTAGTGCATGCATTGTATATGGCCATTGTTTAGTTGTTTGTGGTGGGTTAATCTTTGTCCCTGCTTGAAGGATGTGTACTAGATATGGTGATCTCAAGACCCTTTCCACTTAACTACCATTTGGGGCCTATGCCGTAGCTTGAGATGTATACGTTTTGTACTGTTTGAATTGTGAAATTCAGCTTTTGTGGTTATAATAACCCCTGGTTTCCATTCAGGAACACAGGAACTTAGCAAGAGAAGCTGTGCGGAAATCTCTTGTACTGCTGAAGAATGGGAAAACTGCTAATAACCCATTGTTACCTCTTCCTAAGAAAGTGTCCAGAATTTTGGTTGCTGGCAGCCATGCTGATAACTTAGGTTATCAATGTGGCGGATGGACTATTACTTGGCAGGGGTTTAGTGGTAATGATGCTACAAGTGGTACGTTTTTTCTTCTGATGCGTTTCACAAGACCTCTAATACTACATTTAATTGACTCAATGTTAAATAGAAAATTTGTAAAATCACTTGACCTTATTATTTCTTGAATAATCTCCCACACCAGCCATCCTAACAAGATTACGGGGGGAAAAGGAGAATGAGATCGAATAGAAATTTCTCTAGGAAAATATACTTGAACTGTACACAAATCATTTTGAAAATGTTATAAACTCAAATATATTGGTAGTTCTATGTAGGAAACTGCAGCAGGCTAAGTAGCTAATGTTGTAATGCATAGATAGCCATTTGCTATTTTCAGTTGGCTAGCATTGAAAGTTGACTGAACAGAGTGAATGCCATTTACAGGAACTACCATCCTCGGTGCAATAAAGTCTGCAGTTGATCCAGGAACAGAAGTCATCTATTTTGAGAATCCTGACAGCAAGTATGCTACTTCTAATGGCTTTGACTATGCTATTGTGGTTGTCGGTGAGCACCCTTATGCTGAGAGTGCAGGAGACAGTCCTACTCTCACAGTGGCGGATCCTGGACCTGATGTCATTAACAATGTTTGCCAATCTGTGAAGTGTGTTGTCATAGTCATATCTGGTCGACCACTCGTTCTTGAGCCATATCTACCTTCAATTGATGCACTTGTAGCAGCCTGGCTACCTGGAACTGAAGGACAAGGTATCACTGATCTTCTCTTTGGGGACTACGGATTTACTGGAAAACTTCCAAGAACATGGTTCAGAACTGTAGATCAACTTCCAATGAATGTTGGTGACCCTCACTATGATCCATTGTTTCCCTTTGGATTTGGACTCACAACATCTAAGTCTACAATAGCGAGGTAAATATCAATCATTCAGTCCAGATACTTAAGTTAAATAAAATTTCTAGCCTTCCAATAATTTTACTCAGTATGTATATTCGCTTCCTTCATCCCTAGTTACTTCCCTATTTCACATTGATGTCACTAAAACTGTTTTCATATTGCTCAGGCATAATGTTTAACTGCACATGAAAGTAATCATGTCTACATCAAATGTTGTTTCCTATCTGCTGCTTCTAAATTATCAACATGATCCAGAATTGTATCACTAGATACTGATTCCTATAGATTTATTTTAGTGCTGCTGAAGTTTATTTTGACATAGTCGTCGATCAGTATAATGTTTGTAATAATCTCTTTGTTGATAATTCTAATTTGGTGCCATCTTGCACAGGTCTGAATCGGCGGGTGCTGCTGCTGAAAGTCCATATGTTCTTGGGATTATGGTTTCTGTAATTATTGGTTTCTATATCCAAAGTTTCCTATTAACTTGAAACAACAAATTGTTAGAAACTGGAGGAGTAGAAAGACTTGACATTTATGTAGTAACTCTATTTTTTGTAGTAGAAAGACTTTAACTATTTCTCCCTGTCTTAACTCTTAAAGATGCAGAATTATGTGTCCATTATGACTAAATAGATGAGAGTTCGGACCAACAGGCTGTGTGGAGTGGTACGTACTCCTTCATTCTTAACCAAAAGGTTTTGGGTTCGAGTCCTCTTGGATATGGAGTTGCCTTTGTTATCCCTAATGTGGGACTTCTCGATGCGAATTCGGATATATAAATAAAAGGTACTATTTAAAATAAAATTATTGTTATGCAACAATTGAACTTGAACTTGTTCACCTTTTTATAATTAACATTTTATACTATTCTATATAAAATAATTTATAAATTATATATATATATATATATTATGTCAATATACAGAGTTCAATACTAAAATCAAATATTGACATTATCACGGCCTAATTTTTAGTTGTGGTTTGGGTGGATGGGTTACTTGAGGTGTGATATCTAAGACAGAGTGCCTTCAATTTAAGTTTTAGGAGTAACTTGCATTCAAAGATTCCATAGTCCATAAGATTTTGCATTTCAAATCAAGTATCACATTTTGCTATGTTTTTTTTGATATGGGAGTCGATATATGTTTTGTTAAGAGTGAATTTTGTTTTAACAAGCACACGTCTTCCCACATACACTACAAATGGGATGCAAAAGGTAGACTATCCTTTAGCACTTCTTGACACTTTTCACGAAAGAGTTCGTTAATAACTTATCACATAGATAAGCGAGCAACGGAAATAGGTCAGAGACATACAAAGAGGGAGAGGGAAGTACCCTCCCCATGCTCCCCAATATTAAATAAATTTATGAGTCACGATGCATTGTAGATTTTGAATCTATTTGCATGTTCACTTATAAAAATCTTGTTACAACTTTTTTCTTCCCCTTAATGATAAAGTTTAATGAACTTCTCGTGTCATCGTGAACAGCGAATCACCAATGTATCGATGATTTTCAACTATTTCACCAAATTATTTAATCCATAAGAATGATACAAAAGAGCTGACGACTCACATTTACTAGTAAGTGAACAATAATTTTTTATATATATTAGTAATATATTTTTTTTACTTGAGGAGATAATAAAACACAAGGCATAAAGATGATAATAAAACAGCCCAAAACCTAAATTTGGTCGAAGCGGAACAAGTACAACAGTCTTCTCTTCTTCAACAAGTTCTTGTTTTCTCTCTCTGTATCTGAAGTAGCTACTGTCTTACTGTATCCCATGTAAGTAAATCAGTGCAACTCTACATTACACTGCTATACATGTATATTCACAATTAAATTCTAGGGTTTCTAGGTATCTTGGGTTTCTTCCGTTTTGGTTCCAAAAATATTGTACTTGTTCACGGATACACTCAATTCTTTGTTTATAACGTTGTCCTGCTTGGTAATTCGAGAGATTGTTGGTTAAATTTTTGATGGGTCACTGTTTTCTTGAGATGTTTTTTGCTTAAATTTTTACGGGTCACTGTTTTCTTGAGATGTTTTATGCATAATTTTTTATGGGTCACTGTTTTCTTGAGATGTTTTATGCTTAATTTTGATGGGTCACTGTTTTCTTGAGATGTTTTTTGCTTTATTTTTTATGAGTCACTGTTTTCTTGAGATGTTTTATGCTCAATTTTTGATGGGTCACTGTTTTCTTGAGATGTTTTTTGCTTAATTTTTTATGATTCACTGTCTTCTTGAGATGTTTTTTGCTTAATTTTTGATGAGTCACTGGTTCCTTGAGATGTTTTTGCTTTCTCTCTAATTGCTATTGCATTAACACTTTTGCTTTCTCTCTAATTGCTATTGCATTATGTGTTGATGTTCTAATTCTCATGTCGACTGTTATGATTTTGGGAGTTGTTGAACTGTTTGGGGGTGGTTTAGCTAGGGTTTAATCCCTTTTTGATATTGGGATTTTATTGCAGTGATTATAACTCTTTTTCAATTAGTGTTTTTTTGTGTTAGTGTTCTAATTCCTATTTTTGCCCGGCTTACATTCGGTAATATCTGAACTAGCTCGTTTCTCTGGTCTACATGTATGGAATTTGTGATTGGGTTTTGTTGTGACAATGTTGAAGTTCTATCGGTTTGAATTACTGTTGCATTGTGAAAAATGTTTTCTAATTGTCATTTATGCTCAGTTTTATTTTATGGTATTGCTGAAACTGGGTCATGGTGCCTGTCTTTTTGTACTAGTTTTCTGATGGGTTTTTCCTGTACTCTAAGGGGTCATTTGGTGTGAGGGATAAAAATTCATTTTACCCCGCGTTTGGTTAGGTATTTTTTCCAAGACAATCCTTATTTGCTCTCACCCTGGTGAACTATGGAATTTCTTTTACTGTTTAAGAACAATGTTTTCTGGAAGAGGAACCATTTTTCCTTACATAGTTGAAAAATGATTTCCTAGTTTAGTTGTTGCTGCTTAAAATGAAGTCCTATTTTTTGCTGCTATTGTATTAAGAAGTTAACTTTTATGAGCTTTTTTGGGTGGCAATGGTTAGCAAAAGTAAGATTAGTATTAGTTTTGGTGCTGCTGACTAAAATCGTTAAGTAATGAACTTATCTAGAAAAAAGATTGTTGGGTAATGAACTTTTTAATTTTTAATGTGGAACCTTTCTTTGTATATGTGTGGACTCACTCCTTGATAATATTATCTATATATATATATTTTGCAGTAAAGAGATCATGGATGAACTTGATCTTATCAAACAAGAGACTATGGATGAACTTGATGAAAGCCTTAATCAACATGAGAATGAGGTAGTACCAGAGGACTTACTCCTTGAGGTGAAAGAAGAACCATCACTCCTTGAGGTGAAGCAAGAGCAAGAGCAAGAGCAAGAGCAAGAGCAAGAGCAAGAGCAAGAGGAAGAGCAAGAGCAAGAGCAAGAGCAAGAGCAAGAGCAAGACCAAGACCAGGATCAAGAACAGGAACAAGTGCAGGAACAAAAACAAGAACAAGGTGTTGCTGCTACTGGAGGTGGTGGCGAAAGGTGGCCAGGGTGGCCTGGGGAAAGCGTATTTCGTATATTGGTCCCTTCACAAAAAGTAGGTAGCCTTATTGGACGCAAAGGAGAGTACATCAAAAAGATTGTTGAAGAATCAAAAGCTCGTATTAAGGTTCTCGATGGTCCTCCAGGGATTACTGAGAGAGCAGTAAGTCCCACCTATTTTACATATTCTTGTAGACAAGATACCTCTCAAAATCCACTGCGTTTTCTTCTGTGACTTTTGTTGCCTTGCTTTATAATCCATGTTTTTCCTTTTCTACCTAAAAAACTTTGTATTGTTCCCCACCTCCAATTTTTTTTTAAAAATAGATGGGAAAAATACACTTCCAGAACAGATAAAAAGACTGGTTCAAAGGGTTCTTAAAAGTTTTCTCTTGCTGTTATTTGTCTTCCTTCCCATCTTGTTCCCTTCCTCTCTTGTCGTTGTCAAGGTATGATACTTCCTGGTGAAATTAACTTTGGATGGATGTGAACCTGTCTAACTAATATTTCCCTATCAATGCTGCTTGTGTAGTTGGTCACCGTTTGTAAGTATCTATAAGTTGAGTTGTAAAATAGGTGACTGCTATTGGGTTTGAGAGTGAAATGGGGACATTTAGTAGTTGATGGAAAGTGAAGCGAGAAGGTTGTAATGTCTGTTTCAATCAATCACTAGGATGTAGGTATTGAGATTGCTGTCATGTGGCTATTCTTTAGTAGCAATTAACACTGAATTTGTGGTCATGAGCCAGCTTTGAAATTGAGTGTTGATAAAGAAGTAAACACTGACAGGTTCTCTGGAATGTTTGACTCACTTATGGAAGTGCATTTTGTAATCTTAGTCACAATTATCAAGAATAATAAATAAAAAGCTTGATTGTCTGAAAAGGGAAACAATCTGGGACGACCCAACATAGAAGTAAGGCAGATGATTTCCTTCTCATAAAAAGAAGTAAGGCAGATGATTTCCTTCTCATAAAAAGAAGTAAGGCAGATGATTTGGCACATGAATATTCAACATAAAAGCACATCATCTAGACCCAAAGGCCCCCATGATGGACTAGTGTCCCCTAACATGTTCCAGTCTTTTAAAACACTTTTTAACTATGTGCATCTTCTATTAATAAGAATTTTATATTAGTCTTTTACCTTTCTTAGAGTATGGTCTATACTAATGAAAAGAGAATATACTCTGTGTCTATATATATATCTATGTATATAAAATAATGAAGAGAACATACTTTATATGGATGTATATATATCAGTAATGGAAGAGAATACTCATTCTTCAAATTCATAATGGGGAAGCTTGTATTGCTGCAGTTAAGTTTTAAAAAAATTTAATCTAGCTATGGTTAAGTTATTTATTAATTGTATTGTGGTTTGCTGTGATGCTGAAGGTAATGGTATCTGCCAGGGAGGAGCCTGAATCCTCTCTTCCACCTGCTATAGATGGTCTTCTGAGGGTCCATAGACGTGTTGTGGATGGGCTGGAGAATGATTCTTCTCATCCTCCTCCAACTGTAGCTGGAAAGGTCTCGACAAAGCTGCTTGTGCCAGCTTCACAGGCTGGAAGTCTTATTGGAAAACAAGGGACAACCGTCAAGTCCATTCAAGAAGCATCCAGTTGTATTGTTAGAGTTCTTGGAACAGGTTCTTTCCTTTCCTTTTTAGATATCTCTGTTATTCAACTTAGTAACAAGGATTTTACCATTCCAGCCCATGTACTTGGGACATTTCTTCCGCCTTTCATTTCTTCTTTTTTGTTCCGGACTCTGATATCAATTAGTCATTTTCAACAGGTGATCTGAGCTGTGACTATTGACTATTACTCCCTGCGATTTCCTTGATAATTATGTGTGTTGATTGTGCTTCTTTGTGTAGCAGAAGTTACTTTAGTATTTCATATAATAAGGAATCGAACCGGTAATCATTTAAGGATGAAAACAGTAACAGTTTGAAGTATTTATTCAAAACAATAATAGCAGAAATTTGAAGTTCTATTGATGCTAGTGTTTCAAACATCTAAAGAAAAGAACTAAAGGTACTAGAAGGGTGTTCTCCAAACTCTCCTTTAATGAATTTGTATCAAATCTTTTTTTTTCCAGAAGAATTATTTTAAAAATATTATCGATTTCATTCTACTAGAAATAGCATGTTTAATACGTCATAGTTTGTTACACTTGAATTGAATCAGGCTTATACAAGTTGCTCTCATGTAAATTGAATGTCGCATCCAGATGCTGTGTATCTTGTATTAAGTAGTAAACCAAGAGCAGAAGTTTAGGAGTTTTTTGGGTCAACGTTAGAATTTACTACTATTAATTGAGCCTTGATTTGATCCAAACTAGTTGGGATTGACTATATTAATTTTTTTTGGCGACGTACATAAATGACCCCTTGAAATTGTTTTCAACGACCAGATAGACACCCCAACTAATCCAGTGACCAACTAGACCTCTGGTCCCTCAAAATTGTGCTTCATAAACACCCAATGCTGGCAGGATTCAAGTGTGAATTACAAATGTGCTAAAGCAGTTTAAGTGCGCCATAATTTGGCTACACGTTGTATCTGAGTGGTTCAAATGAAAATTAAAATAACTCCCCTCCAATAATATTTAATAAATAAATTAAAATTAAAATTAAAAAAATTATCATTTTTCATGTTCATCTAACCCATGAATTAACCTCTTAACCATTCTTTGGTCCCCTCCCCTTTCCCTGTTGATTTCTCCTCCCCTTTTGCTTCTACTCCCTCCGTTCTCTTTTTTTTTTTTTTTTTTTTGT